>JAVCKS010024507.1:4195-29258 GCA_032273685.1 Pteraster tesselatus | reverse complement strand
GAGAAGCAATTGGGGTAAAGTGCCTTGCTCAAGGACACAGCACGTTGGCCACAGTGGGACTCGAACCCACAACACCGTGATTATGGATCCTGTACTGATTCCACTAGACCCCACGTACCCCACGTACACCTTAAAATACATGCAGGTAATTCACTTTTGACAGAGGTTCTGTGTACCACGCTTCATGTAAAATGCCAATCACAAAGTCAACAACCGTGAGTTTGACTCAACAAAAGATACAGCATACAACTTTATTTAAATATATAATACTTCCCACATATTTATACACTTTAGGGTATTTATATGTGACTGTCTAACGAAGCAATTCCTCTGTAAGCAGACAGTCAAGAATTTAGACTTGCCGTCACTGGTGATTATGAAGGGAAATATATATTATGAGCTGAGTTCCAAAACGGAGGGGGAAAATAAAGCAGGCTGTCATGTTACATTATTTTCCTTTTTGTTTCTGCCTTATACAGTGTCTGCCAGTCAGTGTCTGGGCCCCCTGACCTGTCAAACACCTTGCCTCTACTGAATTGCAAATAATGGTCTCATTGGTGATGTGCAGATACTCCATGTAGCTGGAATGGCGAAGGCTCATTGAAAATACACTCAAGGCCCCATGTACAAGGAATATGCGAGGGTACCAGGAAAAACAGATGCGACAGATTAACAATTACTGTAGGCGGTAAAATAATATATAAAACTGCATCTTCTTCACCATTCGATAACAATTCTTACATTGCTTTGACAACAGATACATCAATTTTCTTTGAAGAGATTAAAACTATATCTCAGTGATAGCAACCAAATATAAAATATCCATACTAATATTTAAACAGATTTAAGTGCCTTTAGTTAACAACTGATTGCAACCAACGGCACAGCAACTCAGCTATCAGCACTCAAGTCCAATCCAACCAGACTGCAGCCAATTTTTTTAAATACCATTATGACAGAATCTGACAGATTTCAACAGAATCCATACAAGTTGGTTCTGATGGTGGAAAACACAATTGGGATTCTAAAATTAATGACATACGTGTACACTTAATTGTTATTAGCACACTCTGTTTAGCCCTGTATAACTAGGTTCCATATGGACGATGCCATTTGTTGAGGGCACTTCCACTATAAAATCTGAAAGTCAATAAGAATAATTTGACCCGGGGCACCGAGGCAATGACCTGGGGCAGTGAGGCAATGACCAGGCTGCGGCAGCAATTGCCCCAGATCATTCTGTGCAGTTATGCCGATCTATTTACCCTAGGCCCTATACCACTTTCAAGTGGTATAGTTCATTGTAAAAAGTTGAGAGAAGTAATGTGTGAAAACCGAACATACAACTAGCAAGAACTAACATTAGATGATATCTTGTGATACAATGCAACAAAAGGATTTCTAACACAAGTTTCCTCTCCACTTGAAGAAAACACAAAAAACATTATTTGTTTATTGAAATTCTATGACTGGAAATGAAAGTAGTAAAAGAATTGTGGCTCCTGCTGGAAATGTTTGCACAAGATAAAGTTATGTACACACCAATTGTTCAGAAATGACTGACATTTTATACAGTCAAGGACTTTTAACATAACTACAAGATTTGCAGTAGGTAAAAATTACCATGGGGCATTTGTAGAAACACTATGCAAACAAAACAATGTTTTCAATGGTTGAAAAGAGAGTCTGAAAATGAAACATTATTATAATTTGTACAAAAATGTCTTCTGCAAACAAACTTCATACTATAGCCAGTATCGTTGGTCGTTGCTGGTTGCATGGTTTTACACAACAAAGATATTGCAAACATTCTGCTGCAAAATAAAAATAAAAAAAAGTGTAAACATGTACATACACATATGTGACCTGCTCCCACGAAATCAGAGTAAAGTATGAATTTTCAAAAATAAGATGTTAGTACCATTGTATTCTGTAGAACACTTGAAGAGCTTTCCAATGGTATATGACACATGTTGTTGGTCTAAATATTTGTTACTATACAGCCCGAGAAAGCTGTCGAGTTTCAATTATTGATTATGGAGAAAAAAAGCTTTTGTTTTCGATCTAGCAGTAATTGGCAATGACAGTGCACGTCACAAAAAGTAATAAAAAGTGTATTTATAAGTCTCTGATTTAAACAAAACTTGAGGGAAAGAAAGAACAGAATATTTCACGCAGCATCACACAAAAGTCTCAAAATTGAACACCCCTACAAATTTTGACTTTCTATGGCCCTATCTCCGAATAACGTTGTGCGACTTTACGCTCATTTCGTCGGAGCAGGTCACATATACATGTAGTAATGGACTGAGTAGCTCTTCTAAACTTGAACACCATGATTCTCTGTCATCTGAATAAATTTATTGGACACACCCTATGTGGTAAACTTCCAGCAAATTATCTTTAAAATCTTACAAAAAACTTGATTGACAAAGCTGCAATTATTCACATTACAGTCTGTTTTTCAAATCCCACTTCTCTGAAGAAAGTGGCTGGCTATAATGGAAACAATAAAGTGCCCTAAAGAAGAAAAGAAAAACACCATGCATGTAGTTATGTTTTGATTTCTACACCTGTTGGCTAAATTACATTTTTATAGTCATGCTGAAAGGTGTGTCAAACAGTGGCATCACATCAACCAAGCTGCAAAACAGATTGCTAACAATATGATTTGGTACATGAATGTTTATTTAAAAAAAAAAATAATAATAAATAAAATAAAACCAGAAAATTTGGTTTGTTGGATTTAACTATAGTTTTAACAGTTCTTTACATGAATACAATGTATCAATTGTGCACTCAAGTTTATAAATCATACAGATGATCTGTCAAGGTCCACAAAGACAGGCAAATAATTTTGTTTTCACAATGTAAACACTGAAAGCTCATAAAACTAATAAAAAATTGAGTTTTGTCTCAAACTCAGTTTCAGCGTCAATCTTCTTTGACATCAACCAAGGTGCTAAGTGTGTCAGGTAAATGTGTATTTTGAAGGATTGTATTAAGATATCCTGCGCACTGCCGTACGCTACTGCTCACTGTCGTGCACTGCTGCCATGCACTGCTGCCGTGCACTGCTGCCGTGGTTGCCGCTGGATGCTGCTGCACAGTGCCGCTTACTGCTGCTCATTATTGATGATATATTTATGTTCAATTTCTTCTACTTAGCTACATGTATGTATTTAATCTATGAAAGTACCTTGAGATTAAACCCCAAAATGACACACAAATCACAATGACATAAGGAGTTGATATCCCTGATACTATAGAGCTCTTTCCCCAAGATGGAACAGCGGATCATTCCTGATCACCTTCGTCCACTCATATGGAGACAATATGCACGTGAAATTGGATATATCTCGTAACGACAAGGCTGATTTCCTGAGAGATCCAGGCAAAACTTCAAGACTTTGGGACACTCTACTGGGAATTGGTACACAATCATCGATTCTCATCCATCATATCTTGTATATTTATTGTTAGTTAGGTAGGTGACATAAAGTTGTATATTGTTTGCAGGATGGACTGTTACTCTTTTTAATTAGAGCTATGGTGGGTAGCATTCAGAATGAAATATGTAGTTTCATTACAGCGATCAACATTTAAAGCATATCCTCTATCTTACTGCCCTTTGTATTTTTCTGAGTATTACAAATTTGTGTCTAGTCAACCAGGTCGCAAACTGAACATGAGGCCTACGTACTAGGCAAAAATCCTGGATTGTGAGATTATTTGCAGTGATGTATCATGCTATAGATACAGTTGTGCATGTTCAGGGGCTTTAAAATGTTTTGACAAGTTTTTAAAACCATTTTTTATCAAGTGCCCCACAACTGCTGTCCACTTGTATCAGATTTCCTTAAGTTTACTCATATGAAAGATGGATACTTTTTGGGGGTTATGTTTGGCTGGGATCAAAAAGCGAGATACCTTAACCACGGGATGCAAATGACATGGATGTATGTTGAAGTCAATTTTGTTGTTCCTGAATTAGTTACAGGAATTCCATCATCACATTACAATTGTGGAAGTGGAATCTGATGATGGCTAGGTGATCCCACAACATGCCAGCGAATTGGTGACAGAGGTTTCTTTTTTCCTCAATGTGCAATGTTCAGCCAAGCGAATTAGTAATCCTAGAGGCTTCTTGGTCTCTTAGGAGGACTCTTTATTTAGAAAATGTTGTAAGGAGGGCTTGTGGGATTTATTCCTCAAGTCATGTTGGTGTTACTTCAATGTGGTTTAATGGCTCTTACCAATTTACATGTACATGTACATGTATGTGTATACGATAGATAATTTGATAAATGGTGAAGCATTTGATACATGTAGGCAATAAACAATTTTTACCTTGCAATTAACAAGAAATATCTTGCAAATAATGTATTTAACTTATCTGAGATTTATATTTTCTGACTTGAAATCAGAAAACAAAAGTTGTACACTTGCAGCAAATATTGGTCCAGTAGACCACTTGGTACACTTGGTAAACCATTGATCTATTCAAACGATACTTGACCCCTCTAAAAACATCTTTTTTCTTCTAGTCTTACTCTTGGGCAACTTTGTTGCCACCTTAAAATATGGAGCAACATGCTCAAACAGACCACCATATCATAATGGAATTTGGGTTAAACCTAGAGTTACCCTTGATATTTAAGTTCATATTAACAAGATTATAGTATTGTTTGATGATACACTAGGGAGTTAGTTATACACTCTGCTTTAGGCTTGATGAAAGCAGTTGGACTTCTAATGAGTTATGAGTAAAGTGGACATGCTGTTTCCCCAGTGGGCAAATTATTATTATTCCTTTTTGGTATTGAAACCAGGGATTCTTCGAAACCGAATTTAATCACTGTAGCTCGTAAGCCCGAAGAAACCCATTGAAGATAGAACTGATGACTATTATTACTATTTACATCCAATAGCACCATTGGGGCGCAGACTGCCAGAAATACCGGGGCATGCCCCTTCTCTTTCACGATGAGCATTCTGGGTTCCTTAACGTGCAATGTCACACGGGACCTACGGCTTTACGTCCCACCTGAAGGACGGAGCAATTCAGGTTAAGTGTCACGACCGAGGTTTGAACCCGGGAGAACCCATCCTGAGTTAACAGAACCTACTGAGTCCGGCGCACTAGACCGCTCGCCCACGACACCCTGTGAAATCATAATGTCTGGTGATTTATTTAATGCATGCAGGTTTTAAAGCACAACAATTATTGTTTCAATGTACATGTACACTTTACAAAAACACAATTAAAAAAAAATAGCATAAAATATGGTATGGTTTGACTAGTCAAAACTAGTTACACACTATAAGAACTAAATTACACTTTGAGTCTGATTTTGCATGCAGAATATGCATAGCATGTAACTTGGTGCAAGTGAATGGACCCTTAGTTATAAAATCTTGCGCTATATGCCACGGCAATGGATCACAATTTTCTACATCACAAAATTTTACATGCACACCCTGTTTTTTTTTATATACACACCCTGTTTCATAATCCTACCTAAAAGCTTGCGTACCGTATACCGTGCCCCGATGTGAATAAAACGTTTTGTGGGCTCCCGAGCCCACAAAACATGTTATATTCACATCGGTAAATTTAAGAATGCAATTACAGGTAGGTCACACATTTTTAGTAGCCCGCCGGGCAAGTAAAGGAGGGGTTTTTACTAGCCCGCAGTAGTTTTTACTAGACAGTATACGCTGGGCTAGCACTAAGGTCGAGGCCTGACATGATATGGTTGCTGAAATAAATACTTATTCAGTTAAACTTCCATTTAGACACCACAGCAACTTGAAAATGTTTGTACAAATAAAACATTACTGGGTATTGACTATTGCCAAATAGAGAAGACTAGCTCAGATCTGGAATTTCGGCCTAAGGGCAAGGCCATCAAGTTGACTTCTATTGGCTTAAGACAATTGATACAATGTAAGCACTTAAAAGGAGCACCAAAGCAACATGCAGGGGCAAAGGAGGCCTCTGTGGCCTTTGTTTAATTCCAGGCCTGCCAGTTAAGCTAAGTAGTTGTTTTGATCTTTGTGTCATCACTGGTCAAACATCTACACCACATACATCTCAACACAAACCACAGCTACAAACAATATTATTTTGTCCAAGCTTTTGGAGCCAGGAGGTTCAAATCCACCATTAGCCAATTTCCTATTCTGAATTAAATACAGATGAGATAAATCTCATATTGATTGAAATATTAAGTACATAGTCCTTGCTGACATACTAAGGGTAAATTTAGGCAGAAACTCTGCAATTAGGATCCATCCTAAAGTTATTTTTAGCCAAACAAACTTTGTGACATGAGTGTGAATGATTAAATCTCAGGTTTAACAAGCAATAGTTAAACGGGACTCGATTTTAAAGAAGAAAGCTTAACAAGACTATAAGGCTAGTAACAAAAACATTTTACTGACCATTTTTCACTATTGTGGCATCTTTTGACATTGCACAACCCATGAATAAAGAAAAGAACAGAACAACACACAGCCAGAAAGTCAGGAAACCACCAGCAATCAGTCCAGTGGTTATTTCAATCTCCTTGTTAAATCTTGCTGAACCATACTAGACTTCTAGCAAATTCCTCAACAAAACAAAAAGTTCCAAATAGTCTTTCACCACAGACCAATAAGAAAGGATTACCACAAGAATTTGTTTCCAAACACTCTACTAGCAGTCAGTTCCTTCTTGAATCCTCTAGAGTGGATGTTCATTGTTTACATATTCACTGGTGCCTTACTGTACTCATGATAATTTACATAAAACAGTTTAGCAGGTGTGGGAGAGCAGTTAATTCAAGTCGTAAAATGCATTTCAAGGGACAACGAAATTTACTTCACAAAATTACACATCCATGAGAAAATGAGAAATTTAAAAGATGAGACGAGGGCCCAAGGACACTAAGGACCAAATGAGGCGATGCAATGAGCAGGTCAAATAAGGCCATAATGACATTACTAGGCAGGGGTACCATGCATACCTTTTACAGGCTTACATGGCTGTTGAGCATAGCACATTGGTAGGAAACTTTTCTGTTAAAGACAAACACACTTTTAGTTCTTACAGAAATGTAATACCCTAATCTCGGGATTGCAATTGAATCTTGTTTACAGAGAGGTTCGCAACAGAATTGTCTTGATATTTCTGTTAGCTTGGTGTTCTTTAAACATCACCAAGAGAAACGCATACTGCTCCTTATAGATATTAAAATTGTAAAGACATGTACTCTACATGTGCATGTGCAGTACTGAACACGTACTGCACGTGCACAGTTATGATCGATGTCCATGCAAAAAAAAAAGTGGTGGTTCTGTGCAGTAATTTACAGCAATGCATGCAGCCATCAAGATATGTCACGAAAATCGCATAACAGTACCGATAGCATGTTGTACTAATTCTATTGACCCTTATGCCAGGGCTAATTTATTGCTTGGCGCTTGAATCAGACAGTTTAAACATAATTTACAAATTATTAGTGTGAACATATCGGACATTGACCCAAAATGTTGAAACCGCAAACATCTACATGTACATGTAGGCCTATAAGAAATGTGGGCTACCGCCGTTTGGGAGTTTTGTGATCATGATAACAAACCTACATGTACATGTAAGCTAGTACAAAGACACGTAATTGCTCCTATATTAGATAGTTCACTGTAGTGAATGTCTTGAGGTAAGTGATGTAAAGTGATTCAAAATCACAGACCACCAATTTAAAATTTAGATATTATTTTAAATGAAAAAACATGTACCTGATTTATATAATGGCCATCAAAAATTGACAATTCAAGGACCAAATCATACTGGTTAATGATGGTGATACCTGTAAGTTGCAATCCCTAAAGAAAGTTGCAGCATAAATATCTATAAAGCAAAACGTTACAGTCAATTTGATTGACATCTTTTCACATTAAAAGAAAAGGAAATCATCAAAATGTTAACCATCATGTGGTGCTTAAATTTGTGTGGGGAATAATGCATGCATCATTGATATTATTATTAGCTTCAATCTAAAGTACAGATATTAGATTCCCAAATGGAAAAAGGGTTGGAGAGAGTATACACAAAGTGAGACAAGTCTTGAAAACCAATCAGGTGTGGTTGACCTTATTCAATGCTGAGATCCAACCAAGAAAAACTCATATAGATGGTGTTAGCTAGACTTTTGAGTCTTTTTGTTGATGCCCGAGATAAGCAGTGTCAGACAGCTGGTGAAACTCTTAGGCTGTGAATGGTTATAAATTGGGGTTTGGAACCTTTTGGCACCGGGACAGTATGGGACAATGGTGCATTAGGCCTCATCGCAGATTAGGGTGAATAAAAGGTTCCCTTTAAGACTCATGAGAGTATACCAGTATGTCCCAAGGCAGTTTATAGTAGCTAGTATATTTGCACAGACGGAGAAGTTAGTATACTAGATTAAGTGATTCCGATTAACTGTTGGACTAATTTCTCAGACAGAGAAATAAGTATTTGCAGCAGTAACAGTGTGCATTGACTGATTGCTCTTTGTGTGGTAGCTTCTTGAAACATGACCATGCATTTCTTGTTTACTCAATGAGCCTGGAAGGGCATAGATAGAAGTAGCTATTAAGCAAAGCAGCAGTAAAAATATTGTCGGATGCTTTACTAATAAGCTAATCCATACATGCATGTAGTCTGCTGGGGGTTTAATATCACTGGTCTCCATTACAAGGTGGAAGCTGAATAATGAAATGGTTGCCAACAAATTCTGAAATAAAATGTGTACTGACTTAGGGGAAGTGGGGGGCATGTGGGATATTGGAGGGGGACATGGTGCAAGGGGAGGTGGGATGGGGAAGGCATGCATGACTCCTCTCTTACTTGCAAGAAGTAATTTGTTTTCATAGCCAAACATAAGATACATTAAACCATGGCTTTTACCTAGTCACACTTTGACACCCCTTGCCTCTAGGCTTATTCACAATTTCGGGAGCCACCCCTCCCTGTCTGATGTTGCTAATCTTGCATACATCAGTTCTTGTAGTTTTGTAGTAGTGTTAATGTAACAGATGTACATGTATATTTTGAAAGTAAAATTAAGTTGTAATGAAGTAAACTGATAATAATACTTGTTTTTCCCCTTTCTAATACAGATTAATAATTTTCACAACACATATTTCCAAGGTTTGTCCAAGTCTTTTTAAACAAGATCATGGCTTTATAATCATTCCCACCACAAGATCACTCAGTACTGTTGGCTTGTTCATTATAACCATGCACTATTGCCCTGGCCAGCATTAGAACTTCACTCTCAATTACATTCAAGAACCCAACAGCATTCCAGCCACACACAACATATTCTTCCGTCTGGATTATTAAAATCAGGTACCCAGACCCTTTCACACTGTCATTCTCCCCCATGTGTGGAAATTAGTACCACAGTCTTTCTAGTACACGACCAAGCTGGGGGCAATGAGAGAGGTTTCTGTAATACCCCCTGATCCCATTTTGAAGGGACATCACTGAGCTTTAGACCCAGCCTATCTTTGGTTTATTATCCAGATGGTAAATTTAAACTCATATGGAGAGAGACATATTTGTAATTTATATCTTGTTACTTGATCTTGTATCTGATGAGCTTGCGGGATGATGTGTGTCTTGAGCTTGTACTAGACATCTTTTTGGTTAAACTGAAAATTATTCTCACAGTTTCAAATATGTGTTATACCAGCAAGGCCATATAAGCAAATTGGTACAACATTTCGATGTCCTCTTCCTGCGTGCACAGACTTTCAAGTAGGGCTACTTTCAAATAAATATTTGGTTTTAGCCTAATTGTTAACATCACTTCGCAAGCGTACATTTTATCAACATGTCCAGGACTGTAGGACAGTTTCTGACAATGGTGTGTTTTTGTGCAATTTGTTATCCATACACTTCTAATATGCATGTGGCAACAATTTTAGGGGGTGCATTCCCACCCAATGCGCCCCCTTCTACACCTGTAATAATGCCCTGATGATATCTTATTTTCAAAGTATGTCACTCTAAAGACAGATTAGTCCGAGCGACCAGACTACAACTAGGGCCTATATATTACTTGCATACCATGAAGATTGCATGGATTTTTATTTCAGAAGAAAACAACAAAATACCCTAAGCTGTGGCATTGCAAAGTAATTGGGGTACATGTACATGTAGGTTGAACTGGCAGATGTACATAATGTAATACTGTAAGATAAATGTATGTATCTGTACAAAACTGAAGCTTGTATGTCTACTATTATACTTTTTGTATTACTCTCTAACTAGTACCCCATAAGTCGGTAGTGTAAAACACCTAGACATGTATACACACACATATACACACACCAGTACACAGAGGTTAATGCCAAAAGGTGAAGAAAGTAATTTGTTCCTAATCATGCTTTTTGTCTATCAACATTTTGCCATAGTAAAAACAAAATAATTGTTAGGAATGGTAGACAGGGCACACATACAGTCTAGTGTTGACTGAAACATTCCATGCAGTTATCAATGGAGAAACTTGAATTGTAGCTGATACATGTATACATTTTACATCATATATAGCAGCTGTTGACCAGTGAAAGTGTTGAGAAATAGTTAATCAACTACTGCTAGGTACAGTATTGTAAAATAAATCAGCTACATATAACACAATTGGTTATGCGAAATTGGAAATAAACATTTCTTTTAATTAAAAAAAAAAAAAAAAAAAAAAAGGAAAAGTTTCAAAAGTAAATGTTTATTCACATAAAAAATAAACACCAAAGTTTGAGTCTTTTGAAAGAGAAGAGAAATCTAAAGATGGGCTTTTGCTATCCTGCTGTACAATTCTAGCACACCAATAGCAACCCAGCACTGAAAAATATTAGGAATAACAGTTTTGACAAGCTGAGTATGCATATTTGGCCTAATAAATGATCGTTTACGACAGGAAACTACCGTCTCAAAGCAAACAAGGTAAGATATTAAACGTCTGTCTTCCTAATAATTATTAGAATTGTCACGCAACTTACTGTAGTGAATCCTCACATGGTTAGTTTTTGTATTTATTGCAAGGAACATAATTATACCCACAGTCAACAGAGACATTGGTCAGACGTGGGAGTACCATGTTCAACCCTTTAAAATAGTAGGGGACAATACCTAAGGTTCTTTGATGCGTGTCAATGTGGTGTGATAGCAATACAAAGTGTGTTGGCTGCTAAATGTGTAGTGTGGTGTGACTCTGTGCAGTACAGTATATGGCTAGAGTCTTTGTTATTTAAATTGTTTGGACACACCCAAGTTGGTGTGTGATGTGCAAGTGCTGGTTTAGGGCAGAACCTCTCTAGACCTTGCAGAGTTAAGACCTTGCAGAGTTAACATCTCTGGATTCATTTTTTGCCAGGCAGGGTGAAATGGATATTATTTATGGGTGTTACAAATACCATCAGTTAGGTTAGGCTGTGCATAGGTTTGCTGAGCTAAAAGGCATACCGGTCTTTACTAAGCTAACAGAGCAAACAGGAGAACCGACTTTGTGTGGTTGGGTCCAATACAAAATTCGAACACTACTCTAGTCTGGTACCCTAAGCTTACATAATTACTTCAGGTGACTGAATGAGAGGGATTAATTTATCTTAAACAATTACAGTACAATTTGTCATGTGCAGTTGTTTGTCCTCTATTCTTCGTTATTGTGTGACATGGTAACCGTCAGCCATCGTGGAAGTGCAGTCTACATTTACCCAGTTTTCGTAGGTTTACCAAGGAGGGCTTGTTTAAATTCTAATATCGAAATAGAGTATTCGGACAGATGTGATAAGCTTGGTCTCCTTATTTTAAACAATAGAATTCATTTCCTTTCAACTGTTTTTGTTGCTAAATGTTTATATAACAAATTATGAAATTCCTCTTGATAATCATATAACGATTAATTGTGGACATACTGAAGTAGTGAAGTCCTGCCATCTAAGTGCTAAGTCCAATGCCGCCCGTCATTCTCTTTTTCATAGATTTCCCAGATTATGGAAAGATCTCTAATGATACTGCACGAAGACGACTGCATGACTATGGTCTGATTGCCAGAAGGCCATATAGAGGTGAGTTTCTTTTGCGTTTCAGTATACAAACAATTTAACTGGGTCCTGTGGATTTCGCTATAACGTGAGTAGACTGTATTTACAAGAAGTACAGTTTTAATGCATCATTCATTTATCACGATCCAAATCCAAGCTTCCATGTACATTAATTCAGAAATATTTAATATCCCAAATACTTGAAAGTACACAACCAGGGCCTTTGCACTTTTGTTATTATAAAAGAGAATGTAGAATTCTGCGATCAGACCTCAGGCATATATCTTGTCACACTATGACATTTGTTATGATGAAATTCCTTTGTCAGTAAAAACAGACTGGTAAAAACATGTGGTGATCAAAGGAATCACTGAGCGAGCAAGGAGAGGGTAACAGGGGGCGGGGGATTCTGGGCAATGGACTAGGACAGAAGTTGGAGGATGGTGTGTTTGAGGAAGTTATTGATTGGAAACAATGAGAAGCCAATGAGGAACCGCTAATGTATACACACATTTGGTGGATGTACCTCCAAATAGATGATAATATAAAATGAGGGTTTCTTCTGATCAATGGTCTGCTCAGGAAGAGAAATAGGTCATTCAGTAAAAAAGTTGCCAAAGTATGCCATACAACATCCTGATAACTTCCGATCATTTCACTCTGATGAGAACCTAGCTAGTGTGCTATACTATTACAGGGTTAACCCTTTCAACACATAGACATCATTCTACCAGAGAAATTGTATGAACAAAAATAATGTAGATTGAAGGATCTTTACATTTGTATAGGCTTGTTGTGAACCAAATATTTGCAAACAAGGAACAGATTGGCAGTAAAAGAACAACATATTGACAACTTATCACCTACAAAACTGTTTTCCAATTCCAATACTCATATGCCAAAAAACACCTTAAAATGTTTTGTTCACCTGTAAGATTGATAGCTTTGCACTAACTTTTAGACAGCATTGTCCCAATCTCTCCCATTAAGTTTGACCCCTAAAGTATCCTATGTGAAGTACTATACAAAAGAAACAAATTGTTCATCTGCTGCAGAACATAAATATCAACCCAGGAAAGGGGGAAATGGCAACAATCAGCTGAAAGCAATGCATTGAACTTCCAACAAAAGAGATATCTTCGCAACATCTTTAATGTTTGTATTAACAACAATATATAGAAGGTTCAAGTTCTACATTTATCATGGTTAAAACTCAAAACAAGGCTATTTAACTAAGAACAAAATTTTTTAAACATGTATTAACTTTTATGAGTATATGGGTCATGCATGTTGAAGCATGATGTGGGACAATGTCCCTTGTTAAGTAGAGGGCGCTCTTGTGTAGAGCTGTCATTTCAACATTGCTTTATTTAATCTTATTTAGTTTAACATAACACTAAACATTAAAATAAGGCAAACTTGTACTTGCCATTGTGATTGATCTTTAATCTGTTTTAATCGCCGTTTTTTGTTGATAATCATTCAATTATTATTGTGCTATATCGTCAGCCTCATTCCATAATTGCCTAAGTCACTTTTTTGCCATGTTGATTTTTTTTGCCTAACAACTATTGTGTAACAACTATTTAACCACACTGCTGACTATCCATGTTCATTGTATCTTAATTATCATATTAACATGTACCATTTTGCAGAAAATAGTAAATAAATAAGTTTCAAATGGTCTTGTCCATCATACGTACATGTACGCATCAGTTCATAAAGGCCGGTTTCCACTTCGGCGATTTTGGTCGTGCGCACGCGCGACCACTTATCTGGGCATGCGCAGTTCATAGCCTCGCTGAACTGGCGAGCGCGCGACCGATTTTGGAAGTTCAATCTCATTGAACTTTTTTGCGACCAAAAGTGAGCGCGACTATACGAAGCGCATGACCAAAATCGCCGAAGTGGAAACCGGCCTTTAGTAAACAATCTGTTCACATACTTTGGTATAATCTTTGCAGTTCTGTTGAGATACTGTACACATTTATAAGAATGTACTCTTGGGATCGATCCTTTCATTATGCCGCCCCTAAGCTTTGGAATGCAATTTCTAAACATTTTCGAAGGCTTGTAGTGTGTTTAAAACTTATATTTCGTAGGGTTTTTAATTGATTATTATAGTCTAATTATTAAGAATAATTGTATTACATGTATGTCAAAGTGTTTCTTCGTGATTTTACTGTTGGGTGTGTTTTATAATTTATAAGCTGTCACACGTATTTGAACATATTTTACATGAAATTTGCTTGTTATAAATGTATCATTATTATTATTTAAAAAAAAATTATTATTGTTAGTAAATGTACAGCATTGAGATTGCCACAACAGTTATAACTGTCTACGTTAAGTGCAGCCATTGGTTTCAAAATTAGGTTACAACATGCTATGACATTCAACGTACTGCATGGAGCCTGGTTATTACGATGTCAACTTGTTTAGCAAGGTGTGGCATCGCTGAACTATATAATATCAGCAAACTCCACTGGAAATAATTGAAGAAAAAAACCCAGACTGACGAACAGTTAACAGTAACGCTTTCCAATGTCACTTGGGATAAACAAGTATGAAAAGGTGTCTTGTTTTTTTTTCTATCGATGCTGGGCAAGTCAATCTTGACAATCTTGTCAATCATATCATAGGTGGCAATATGTATGTATTTCCTGGGGCTTTTTCCAACAACTACGTACATTTATTTTATTTAACCCAACAAAGATCTGTATTACAACTTGAGCTTATATGTACAATGTAATTTTAGACCGAGAGGTGAGATAATTTTTGGGTTGAGGGGGTGGGGGCATAAGGTCAGTAATGGACTCTTAATTTGATATCAGTGGTAATTTCCACCAAACAAAAAAAGTAGTAATAAATAAATTAATCAGATTTAAATTACTAAAAACTATAATTTAAGACATAAGTGTTTGTTTGCTACAAAAACAAAGTGTTCGGCTTGAAGCATAGTTGCCAACATACAAAAATATACTCAGCATCAGTGAAACACTTAACACTTGTTATTACTAATGTGTTAAGTATTCATTGAAGCTGAGTTTATTACAGTGGAAATATTGGCAGCTATGCTGGACAGTAATCAAATGATTACATCAGTAATACGTGTGGAAAAGCAATTTGCTAACATTATAAAATGTGAAGTTATAATACAACTTTTTAGGTGTTCGGCAACAGCCAAAAACCTATTAGAGCTGTCTCGGCGAAACTTCTCGGCGAAGAATCTGAAAAAAATAAAACGCCTACTTCAAACTTTGCATGTACTTAGATCTTACGATTACGTCATCAAATGATGTAATTATTATATGAGACATCATATCTCAAAAATTAAAACAGACTCATTGTCAATCTTCGGATCATGTGAAAGAGCTTTTAAAACAAATGCTACAAGTCTTACACGGAGTGCCAAATCATCCGACCTTTACTTTTGTGCGAAAACGGACATAAAAGTTTCATAATTTGACCCACCTTGTTAAAATGAGTCACAAGTTGCACCCGTGGTAAAATGTTATGTCCCTGGAGCTACTGTGCCTGTATGTGTGTCCATGTGTACAGTGAGTGTGTTTATGGCACACATACACACATGTACATGTACATGTACACGTACAAACACACACATATGTACACGTACACATATACACATGTATACGTACACATATACACTGTACACACACATATGTACACGTACACACACATATATGTACACGTACACACATATATATACACGTTACACACGTATACACATTACACACGTACACGGTACACACGTACATGTACATGTATTATATGTACACGGTACACACGTATACATGTATATGTACACGGTACACACGTATGTGGGCCTTTCCATAAATAAGGGGGCCAAAGTGTGACATAGTGTTATATCTCAAAAGATAATGTACTTTCTTGCATGTTTAAGTGGGGGGTAGCTCATACATACGTTAAATGTATAACTTCAATTTCTCGAATCAGATTTTTTGTTTTCAAAACTATCCATCACAGTGTCCAACGGAGACACCGGTTTCTCAATTTCCTGTTACAGGTGTCACGTGACATTTTGTATGTCTTCAAGCCAGGATGTGTTACACCTACAATTTGAGGGTATATAAGTTATCAAGTGTCACGTGACGTTACCTTAAAGGTGCAGTGTGATCGAAGTTATCGAGTCACTTTCCTGAGATTTTGTTTTCACCAACACTAACCGCAACAACAATCACAAAAACCTGAGCCGAACACCGTTTTTGTTTACAAACAAAAAGATCAATGTCTAGTTATAATATGACTTTGTGTTTTCAAGTCGAGGGAATGATGACAATGTATGTACATATTGGTTTGTACTAATTATGGGCGTATACAATAATGCGCGTATACACTTTGCACGTGTGTAGGCCCTAAAATAAACACCTGTAATAATTATCTTTTAGATTAACAGATACACATGCACGCACATGCACGCATGCATGTACGCACACATGCACATATGGAAGCACTCGCACGTGCATGCACGCTTACATGCACGCGCACACACACACACACACACACAAGTGTGTAAACGGCAATCGTGGACGTCCCATTATCACGAGATCCCTCTTTTGTTTCTACTCTAATAAATTCCATGAGCTCCCATTGCTTTTGTACACGATTTACAATCGTGGACATTCTGTCAATCGTGGACCCATTGTTTTCTTTCCAATTCTTTTGTTCGACGTCCACGATTGCCAGTATTTACAAACAAACTCACACACACACACACGCCCACAGACACGCACACATACACACACCCAAACCTTGGTTTGATAATGATCATAGGAAGGAACGAGTATATTAGTATTAGAAATCGATTAACAATTAGTGTAATCAGCAGGTTACATTGTAACTTTTACATTCATGTGTTAAGTTGCAAGTCTCTTTGAAATTTAATGGTACATGTACAGTGTATGCAAAACAAAATTTTACAGCCATAAAGCGAAGAAAAGAAGTGAAGAATTTTTTAACCGCCACAACCTTACTGCATATCCCAATGTCCTCAAAAATGTGTATAAAATTACCCTTGTGTTAAAGCAATATTTTCTAACCAGTATGTTTTCAAATATTTCCTCATACATATTTAAGAATTGCCCATCCAAATATATCCAATTCTGTCAAGGACATTCTACAGGAAACCCTTTAAAAACCCTTTCCCCAACAACTGAAGCTTCTTCCTCTAAACTCATTGGCTTGACCATGAATGGTTTCAGCCAAGTGTGACATGGTTTTAACTACCGATAGTGTTGCATCCGAACAACAAAAAAGAAAAAAAAGAAATTACCCTTTGTCATCTGGCAGACAAATATCTACATAAAAAATCAAGCAACTATTCATTTGATGAGTTCACAGCACAAGAATATTCAGAGGACAACATACATGTACATAGTGGACACTGATTGATTACTTGCGGAGTTGTCCTTGAAGCAATTCCTAAATGACTTTATAAAATGAACATAATATTTGTTGATATGTACACAGGTGTGCATGCAGGTAGGCAGTAATGTTTTTTATTTTGTACCTGGCTGTATCTCCAGAATGCAACATGCAATACGTGTACATGTACATCTGTACATGTACACCCATCCAGTTTAGACACAGTACGCCTCTCTGCGACGCTATTACTGGGGGCCACAGAACAATGATGAGTGCAACGCGCATGCATGAACATTCCATATATGCGCATTTTAAAGTCTAATGTGTATTAGGAAAATGTGCGTATGGAATATTTATGCATGCGTGTTGTACTTGGGTCCCCACCCCCCCCAGTAATGGCGTCGCAGAGAAGCATGTATTGTCTAATTGGATTTGGGTATACATGTACCTACCTCTATGAAGCACAAAGATAGACATTTTGAAATATGCAGCTGACTTCTGCATTTAGATTGGCACATTTAAAGAATGATTATTTACTCACAGTCTAAACAAGGAATCCATACTTGAAAATAGCAGCTCTGGTAGGCTATGTAGCTGATTATTGTCCAACCTCCTTTTTGTGAGAAGAAAAAAAAATAGGGGAAAACAATCAAGAAAAACCAAAGTAAAAAAATTTAAAATACAATGATAACAAGTTCAAGTATTTTGACACATACTCGTCAGGTGGTACTATTGGTGTTGTATGTTGATGTACACTTTAAACCCCCTCCTTTATTTAAGCTAAAAGTGGACCCCTACATGTATATTTATGTTAGTGCTTGTGTGTATGTATCACTATCAGACTTAGCAATTCTTTCCTCTTCATCCGCCTCCTTCTCCTCTACTTACAACCTCCTATCCAAAGACACAAGCACCCTTGTCAGGGCACATGCACACAGGTTGAATGTATTAACCTGTTATCATCAGCCAAGCAGGTTGAATTAACAGCCTAATGCACACCCACATTTGTGTCTAGACTATAAGGCGCAAATACAGCATAGTTCCTACATGCTAGAGCTTCATTTTCACTAGTAAGTTGTTGATGTACAGTATGCTACTTAGCTTCATTTTCAATACCAACTTCATTTATAAGAATGAATTACAAGATTTTGAGATTGTTCAAGCTAATTTAAATCTTCTACGCATGCCCCTTTAATAGGTGTAGCAGTTAGTTATGATAAAAGTTTTGCATTTTTTGTGAGTGACATTCACTTCAATTGAGTAAACTACCATACTCTTTATTTAGTCCAATCTGTTAGAGTAGTTCAATAACTCGTTTTGCTTGAGTGGACACTGTTTTTTTAATAAATTGTTTTTTTCCCATCCTTTTTATTAACTTTTTATCCATTCTAAAATGATCTACCATATCGCTCTTTAAAGTTGTTTTTTACTCTTTTACATACATATGTACAGGAGAGTATCATCCGGGTATTTTAGTTCACAGTCTTTACGCATTTTCAGAGACACATATTTTAGGCCAGGGGAATCAGAACAATAACATGTATTATGCCACAGCCGTCATTCCCCAATGATGAGAATAACATTTGGTCATGTATAAAATACATGCAGTTTAGCATTAGTCTATGAAATATAGGTCACTCAGTTTTGTCCCCAAAACACACCATTGTAAAATGTTTGGTCATATCTATTGTTTTATTGTTTGTGTATACTGTAATTGAAACCACAATTTCATGAAACTATGCACACATACATTTAAGAAAAAATGAAGGTCATAGGTCAAAGGTTAAATAAGGTGTCCAAAACATACATGTAACCCTAATAAATAAGCTTTTACTTTTCTATGGTAATCCACTTGCTTAAATGCACATGGCTCAGCATTCTAGTTTCAGGGTTTTCTTCCAAATATGTAATTGTGACTCAAACAAACTACCAGTATAAACAATATTTAACAAATTAATGAATGCCATTCTAGAATGGTAATACTGGTGAAACTCAGTGTGGTCACAATTAAATACAAGGACATTTCCAATACCAAATCTTGTGTTTGGCACTATGTTGTGTTTGGCAGGAATGGACCTAGATGTATTTTATGGTCCTTTGCTGTACACAATATCATTTCTATTGATTGAACAGAAGATCATATACTCTGACGAAACAGCAAACTGCTTGATCTATTAATATACTCAGTTTTTATTTTGTACAAACACACAAATATTTCAGGTTTCATACACTTGTGTACAGTATTAAATGCAGACAAAATTTCAATGAGTAGGGGGTTTGAGGAGGGGGTGTTTGGAAGGGGAGTTTTTTTTGGGCTGGTGCACACTTGCTCTAGATACTACTACTAATACTTCCCTGTATGTGTACATGCCCCCTTTTCAGAATCTAGGTCAGGGGACATCAGATATTTAAACAAGATCCCTTAAATACAATATATACACATACATGTAGCTAGGCTTTCAGCTGTCCATCTCACAGACACACAAAGGTAGTGCGTGGAAATAAACCAAAAAAATTGAGAACTCGTGAGGGTACAAAATGTTGGTTTATTTTTAAGATTTGTTTTTGATGGGGAAAGGTATTATTGCTTTTGATCAATTATCACCATACAGAATACCTCACATAGAGGTCAGGGCCAATACACAAAACGTAGATATTGTTGAACATGTACTTTTGATGATAACAAAGATTGTCCATTCAGAAAGTCTTGTAGCTACATATTGTACCACTTGTCCCAATTCTAGCTTGCAACTCCTGGGTGTGTAATCCGATCACGGATTGTCAATAAACTAGAGCAATCAATTCCACTGGTTTTTTTTTTTCTCTCAAGGCAGGAGGGTGATTTGTGGCATACATGTAATAGTAGAAAACTATACACCCACAATAACATAGAATTGCTTCATTCTTCTGGGGGTTTTCTCAGTACGGATAGGTTTTCTGGGTCATTTTGTTTGAGTGGAGACTTGGTGAGAAAGTGGGTCCTGAAACATCACCCCTGGAGAATTATCTGTTGAGCTTGAAAAAACCCAAAAAAAATGTGTAACATTTGAGAATAAGACAGTCTACATGACAAGTACGCAATGTTTAAAATATCCACTTGATGAGTAATCAGCTTATTAGGGACACCTGTTTATATGACAAGTGACAAGTGTTTTACCACTGTCCTCTACTGTTTATTTTAGTGGCAATGAGTTTATGTTCTGCCCATTGTTATATTTCCAAAGATTGCCTGACTTATATGCCAACTTAATTAAGATGGGACATAGTAATTTCCATAATAATAATAATAATAATAATAATAATTCTAAATATAGACAAAAACAACAACAACAACTACAATAATACTAAAACAATTGGTACATCTTAAGAAGAATTATAACAAAACAACCAGACAAATTATTATTTACCATAACTTAAATTAAAGCTTGTTTAAAAAGGTAAGTTTTCAATTAAATGAGATTTAAAAGAGCTGATGGTATTGCCCAGTTTAAAATTTACGACTTAACGACTTAAGAAATTATTATAACAACAACTTAATTCAAAGGTATTACACAGTTTAATGATCACTCGGAGACGATTCGATAAAATTGGTGCGCAGACAGAGAATGGTCGTTCTCCATATATGTTCGTGTCCATGAAGCTAGCACAATCAACGTCATGCTTGCCGCTAATGAACGCAGAGAACGCTTCGGAATGTAGACGTTCAATATTGTCTTTATGTACTCAGGGGCTTGATCAAGAAGCACTTTATATATCGTCGCTTGCCCGGCAGAGGGGCGTTAGACACAATTCAGGCAAGCCTTTTTTTCAGTCTAACGCCCCTCTGCCGGGCAAGCGACGATATATGCAAGTAACAGAATCTTGTGATCGACTCACTGCCAGAGAGGAAGCCAGCAGAGCTGACACAAAACTGGTGTGATATGATCATATTTTTTCGCACCCGTAACCAGCCTTGCCACGGTGTTTTAAATGCGTTTTAGCTTTCCATTTTTGTCCCCACAGTAGTTGAGTTTTGATACGATAGAAGCGTGGACAAGCTACTCGATGAGCGGCTGGTCTAAAAACTTTCTGAGAAGTCGGATGTACTGAATTCTTGAAATACATTGTACATTTTCAAAAATGTTTTTCCCCTAATGTAAAAAACAATTCCACCAACTTGAGCCACCCATGAATAAGTTTTGCCTTGATTTGTACACAAACAACATATAATTTAAGTTGGAAGGCAAGAATATGCTCATTAATACATGCATACATGTACACTGTATAGCTCAATGCACGGTTCTATAAACAGCGGGTAATAAATACACCACAATATAACCAGAATCTTTTTAAACACACAAGACACGTTAATTAAAAGTACATGTACATGTAAATACTCTTGGAAATGATGATCTCATCCAATATGAACAAAGCCAAACTTCTTGTGTACACATGTACATGTACCATTACATGTGTGGCAATGTACTGCAGGAAGAGTATTGGCCTTAAAATACTTAGTTTTTAACCAACTTTCATTTCTGAAACCCAAGGTTGTGAAATAAAGATTAAACTAGAAGCAATATCAGTAACAAAAATAGTAGTTGACAAAGAATTTGGGACAATCTATCAGAAACACCACCCAAGGGTATGGCCAAGCGTTAAACAAAAATATGTGTTACTTGTCCATGATAACTGAATGTTTGGTCCCTGCCAAAAATTGTTACGTAAGCCGCGTGGTATTGCAAAACTACTAGTATTGAAATGATCGAGGATGTGTGTGTGTGTTTCTGAATGCGCATTGGAACGAAATCATGGCTGGCATGCATATTGACTATTGTACATGCACAAATTGACGCACATATATTGTACTGTATACTTGCATATTGTAAACATGGCTGAACTACATTGTATACATGTAGGTATACCTAGCTTGCTCTTATTACTTCCGGTAATAGTAATATGGGGGTAACTACTGATTAACGGTAATTTTTGTACAAAGCCTGTACTTGGGGACAGCATTACTTTTCTTTTTTTCAAACTACATACATGTAATTTATGGTGCCAGGTATTCACCTAAAAATTGTTACCTAAAACTGAGTTTAATATAACAACTTAGACAATTCTGTCTTTCCCCCAAAAGCTGAGAATTAGAAACATTATTTGGACTAATCCTTATATTGTAGCTATAAGATGCAACAGTACATTATAAGGCAAGCTGCGGTGAAAGGTCTACTGATCCAAGGAGTGCTAAAGTAGTAATAAGCTGCAGATCAAGGATACTGGAATAGAGCCTTGTACAGCGATTGTGTTACAGCGATGGCTAGCCGCAGTCACAGTCTCAAGCCTTCAAGCAAAGATTACAAGGATAGCATACAGTGACCCCTTTCTTATCCACTTACTTGCTTCAGGTTATATCGGGTTTATAATACAGAAATAATATAATAAAAAGGTTGCAACATGAAAAGAAATCAACTAAGAATAATAATTGTGGCTTATTTCAGAATTATGTGTTTTCACAGGGCTTGGCTCTCTACACAGAATTTTGTAGCTGAATGAATTGGCACTTGACATCAGAAATGTAATCAGGGGTAAAAGTGTGTTATTGTTTGGGATATATACATCAGCAATATTGAGGTTTTTGTGAAGTGAAGTCATGAATAGCCTTTTGATATTGCTAGCGTGGACCAATATGCGTACAGTACTAGAAATGTTATTCTTACAATATTTATTTGCAGTTAGTTATTGTGCATTGCACAATTTACATTTACATGTAACTGCAAGGGGGATCGATGGAAGAGGAGAGGGGGAACCTAGCTATAAAAGCAAATTTTTAGGAAACTAACAATGTACTGTATTGAATCCCCAAATTTGGATAATGTTTATCGAAATGAAATGCTAGTTAATTTATTTGATATTTCTTTTTTATCAAACAAATTCTGGTTCAACAGAATATACACTGGCATGTTTACAGCTTACGTATGCACATGCAGTTAACAGTAAGCTTTAAAGAAGTTTACAAAAGTATACAGGTGTACGCATACCCTTACAGCTCTGTTGTAAACACCTCTCTAAAAAGACATTGTAAAATGTCACAGTGTTAAATTTATAGCCTTACACTGATTGATCCGCAGATTGCACCGAACAGAGTTCATGGGACAAAGGATTTGACTGTGGGGTCCTCTCCCCCCCAAAAAAAATATTACCAGGAAAGGAAAGTGCACAGTAACTCTACTACTAGCTGAGTATGTTTTGCCAATGCCTCTGGATATACTAAAGTCTAAACCTTATATCAACCTGTTCGATCTTGAGGAATAAAAAATGTCTGTAGTTCAGTGTGGTTACAGTTCAAAGTTTCTTAAAGAAACTGTCACCAGTTTATAATTCACTAAAAAGAAATTAATACAAAAAGACGTCCAGTTATAGTAGGTGGTTGTTAAACACTAGTTTCTGAAGGTCGACAAACCTAGTGGCTAGAAATAGTTTAGGATTGGGATACTTGTTAGCATGTTACTTAACTTGTTGTTGCTTAAAAATATGTACAAAATTTGTTTTAATTGCCGTGACCATATTGGACAATTGACCAATACACTGCTTAAGTACTGTTTGAAAACAATTTCTTGTGATGAATGTATCCTAAAAAAATAATAGAATTATACCGAACATGTACAATACATATATATACATAATTATTATAAATTGTCCACATACAACTCTCCACATATATATGAGCATTATATTACAGTGAGGTTCTTACACTACAAACATAAGTTTACAGACAAATCTTTAAAATCTCCCAAAAATAATATTGATAAGAATTACCTCACACATGCTACCATAATCACCCACCACTTTCTTTTCCTCCATAAATGATTCATCCATCAAATTACCAACCCACACGTAATAATAATCTCCTCATGGCTTGTTCTGTCAGTTACATATTTGCTGACATTTGGATATCACAAGGCGCCACAAAAATGTCCAAATACTGGCTTTACCGACAAAATATTTTCATAACAATTCCTGGTCTGTCAATGAATCTGGGCAAGGTGCAGGAAACTCCAGCCAAAGGGTAAGATGCATCTTTCTCCCTGCTGAAAGTAACACTGGGCGATTAAGCTTCCAATCCAAATGTCTAACCATTCAACAACCTTCAATCTCAAGCAACATCTGCTTTAGAACCTCTTTACCCTGGACCAAGGCCAATGATTAGCTTATTTTTAGCTGGTGGCACATTAAGATAAAATATTAGCCATCACAGCTAGACCCTCCCTAATTCTTTTAACTTCTTAAGGTTTGAACTCATCCAGTTAGACCCTGTTTAGCTCACACAGGAGACTAAAGTTCTACAACATAAACGGCATCATGTCAGACATGCCGTGTAAGTAGTCCATAGTGGTCCATAGTAGTCCATAGTGGTCCATAGTGGTCCATAGTGGTCCATAGTGTTCAATAGTGGGATTGAGTGGTCCCGAATGGTAGTCCAGAATGATCCAAAGTACATGTAGTCCAGAGTGGTGCAAAGCAGTCCAGAGTGGTGCAAAGCAGTCCAGAGTGGTGCAAAGCAGTCCAGAGTGGTGCAAAGCAGTCCAGAGTGGTGCAA
>JAVCKS010024496.1:0-13318 GCA_032273685.1 Pteraster tesselatus | reverse complement strand
TGAACTCCCAAAATCGGTCGCGCGCTCGCCAGTTCAGCGAGGCTATGAACTGCGCATGCCCAGATAAGTGGTCGCGCAGGCGCACGACCAAAATCGCCGAAGTGGAAACCGGCCTTAACACTATACTTTAAAAATAAGTACATTTACTGATTAGTGTAAAGCTGAAGTATTATACAGAATACTCTATTAATAACGAAATAAATACTGAGAAGGAAAAAACCAAATGCTGTACATGCATATAATGTACATAACTAAATACAAACCTGTAGGGCCTAAATGATTTTTATCAATTAGTCCTTATGTCACAAATATCCTTTGTATGATCTACTATGGGCCTGCATAAAACTTAAAACAGTTATTGGTGAAATTTTTGGTGAAACATCATGCCATCTTACTTAATTGCCATTAAAATAGAATTACAGTTGTGATGCTGCAAACATAAATAGACAAAGAAACCAGGTGGACACAAAAATACCTCTCATGTATGGATTAGATGACTCAACCATACATGACTTGACCATATACTTGTCGAGAATATGCCAGCATCACAACATTGAGTGAGAGAATTTTTAAGGAAACCTTGAATCATAACTAGCCTGAGAGATTCCTAAAATTGTGGCCATGCTGTCATATGTCTAATCTCATGTCTCTGCCAAGCCTCAGCCACATCAAAAAACCTCTGGCAATACCTACACTCATAGAGCTTCAGTCCAGTGCTGCTAACGAACACGTGCTTAGAATGGGAGGGTGTAGTAGGAGGATCACATAGGGTGCTACCACTAGCCTCTGATGATTTAACAGGACTTCTCGTTGACATCTTCTGATGATTCACAGCATTTTTAGCAACCAAAGGAGTCATGGTGGGATTGCGTCGAGGATGGCGATGGATTTTCTGGTGTGTGGCGATGGCCGATGCCGTCGATGTGGAGAAGATACAGAAGTCGCACTTGAATGCCAGATTGTAGTTATGGAGCTTTAGGTGGCGGTTTGCATCTTTCTCGTTCGATGTGGTGAAGGGGCAATTGGCGCACATGTACGGGGCCTTGCTGCTGACACATCGGGCTGGCTTCTCGTGACATTGGACGGTGTGCAAGTTGAGGCTGCTAGCATCCGGAAAGCACATCTGGCAGATGCGGCACGTGTTGGGGGCTTCCTTCTGAGGAGTGTGCTTAGCCTGGTGGCGTTTAAAGTAGACAGCTTCCGCCGTCTTGAAGTGGCAGCCTTCCTCTTTGCAGAACAGAAGGTCCTCCTCCTCATGCATCATCATGTGAGACTGAAGTTGAGCACTTCCTGTGACTAGTCCACACTGAGGACATTGACACGGAGGGCTGGGTGCTCTCTCATCTGCAACTACTTTATTCTGCTCTGGGTGAAACATTGCTGTGTGTTGCTGCAGAGTGTATTGATGCTTGAACATCATGCTGCATGTGGAACATACTAACAACTTGCCATTCAGGTCGTTGTCAATCTCAGGTCGGGCTGGTGAGATGAACACCTGTTGACCAGGACGCGGTTGGTCTTCGTCAGGACGCAAGTTACCTATAAGGAATTGGTGTTGAGTTGCCTCGTTCAGCTGGATTATTGAGCTTCCCATACCGTGAACATGTATCTGATGATGTCGGTGCGTCTTCTTGGTGTAGAACCCCTTGCCGCACTCCATGCACACAATTCTCTCTCTCTTCCCACCTTTATCTGCCTCCACAATATGCCAGTCACCTGCCTTACGCTGTTTACGGTAGCGAGACCTAAACAATGGATTTTTGTGTTGCTCTGAGTGCCTCTTAAGGTGGTGCCTGTAGGCAGTAGTGTAAGCGCACAGCTTGCACTTGTGAGGCTTGTACTGCTTGTGAACAGTTTGAACATGGCGCATCATTCTCAGACGGTCTTGGCAACGAAACTGGCAGGTATCACATTGAAGGGTCAGGCGTCCATGGAGTTTCCGATGGTTTGCCATACTTTCTGGTTTAGACGTGTGGTACGAGCAGATGCCACATCTAAATTTCATTTGCTGTTTTCGATTGTGTACCAACTCTGTGTGTTGGATCCATTCTTCCTTAGACGAAGCTTGGAAATTCTTGCATTGTGAACAGGCAAAATACTCGTCCAGTGAGCTGGGAACTCTTGTAGTCCCGTTAGGTTTTACATGTGCTTTACTTAAGGTCTTTTCACTCTGCACTTCAACTGTAGGGCTCTTTGAAGATATCTTCTTGCCTTGATTTGGTGAAATACTTTTACCCTTGCTACTGACAGCTCTCCTGGAAATCTCCTCTTTCTTTTTGTCTTTTTGTGGAGTGTCAATGTTCTGCAGTGACTGGCTGCCGCTTGATGTACATGTATACATGGATGGATTCAAAGGGGAATGATTTGCTATAATATGATCCCACAGTTGCTCAGCGTATGCAAAAGTACTAGTACAATGGGTACATTTGAACTGGTAGATCATCATATGCGACTTCAAGTGCTTTTGAAAAGAAACCACATTGTAAAAGAATTTCTGACAGATGTGGCAGGTGTAGCAGTTCTTCAGAGGTACTGTTGTGGATCTCTTGACATTCTCACAAGGTGGCTGCTTCAACATTGAACTAGCCACCTGATTTTTATCGCCTTTGTGTACATTCAGGTGAGAGGCAAGATCATCAATGGACATTGTGGAGAATTTACATGATGGGCAGCAATACTGGATTTGTCCCATAGTCAGGTGGCATTTACAATGCTCCGCAAGCTTGTCACGATTTGAGAATTTCTTCCCACACTGTTGGCATGGGAAGAACTGTGAAACGGCAATCTGGGCGTTATCTTGCTCATCAGCATAAGACAGTTCCTCTTGGTTGTGAAGGTGGCACTGGAATCCAGATGAGCCTTTGCAGATTGGGCAGCTGATTTTAGATTTATTGCGGAAACGTTGATGGCCACTGCCCTTTAGTACATCGTCATCTTTGGTGGGTTTCTTTGTCTGAGGTAGTACGACAGATGAGGCTATCTTGTTTTCCTTCGTTTCATCATCCTCAATGTGGTTTGCTAGATAATGGCGGAGGACAGTCTTATGACAGAAGGTACTCTTCCTGCACACTTTGCACTCGTATACACATTTCTCTGTGTCTGCATCTATCTCCAGTATGACACTCTTTCGCAGTACACTAAGAATTTTCTGAATTTTATCCTGCCTGCATTTAGATAATGCACGCTGCAGACTGCGTTTTGGTTTGAACCATCTTTGAACTGACTTCACTCGTCTTCTCTTGGGCTTAGCACCATAAAGGTACATCCTAATGATCCGGTGAAGAAGACTAATCCTGTTTTTGCTATGTAAAATACTCTTCGACTCGTATGCATTCATAGACAGTACAGGCAACTTAGATTGGGATTCGGTCGTATCCACATTTTCTGCAATGCATCGTCTTTTGGATGTGTCTACAAACTCACATATGACTTTTGAATGTGCATGAGTTTTCATGTGCTTTGCGAGCTTTCTTCTCAAGCTGAATCTAGCGCCGCAAGTCAGACATTTGTTTTGCCTGTGAGCTCGCATATGCCCTGCTAGCTGATGCTGTTTAGTGTAAGACTTATCACAGAGATGACAGTCAAACACACCAATATGCATAGAACTTTTGAGACTAGGTATTGTTGAAGACTCTTCAACTGTAGTTGTTGAAGCTAGGATAATCGAAACTCCACCATTAGATTGTGTCATTAAAACTTGTTCATTAGGTGGTTTTGGGGATGTAGTTAATATTCCATCCGTTGAAGTAGTGGCATATCCATCCGTTGAGATAGTTAGTGCTCCACCAGCTATTAAAGTAGTTGGTACTTCATTAGTTGAATTCCCATCAGCTGTTGTAGTTGGTACATTTGAAGTAACTGTAGTAATTTTACCCATACCTTTAAGTTGTTTATCAATAGCTTGCGATGCCATTAATCTGGTAATGATGAGTTTTTTACTACAGTAAGAGTGGTCGCTTTCTTGCAGTTCAACCTTTTTCTTCTGCAGTTCACGTTTTTTCTCCCTGGCATGTTTTCTGTAGTGTCTTGCTCTCTGCTGCGACTTTGTAAAAGTTTCATTACAGATCTCACACCCATACGACCCGGCTATGGTTGCCCCTGACACTATCTTTCTATGAGCATTGACGTGACTTTTGAACCTGCCCGACTGAGAGAAGCTCTTACTGCAGATGTCACATGTATACTTCAATGACTGCACAGAAGCAATCACCTTTGGGGGTTTGGAGAATGCAGTGTCTTTTTCCAACTCACTCATCTTGTGAGTTCGCCTGTGGTCACACAGAGTTATCCAATCAGGAAAATATTCAAGACAGACAGTACAACGGAAGTGGCTTCTAGAACAGTGTACATTCCCCGCTTGTTCCTGGCTGGCTGTGGGTTTTGGGATCGCTTTTCGATTCCGATGAACTCGCATGTGTGCACTCCTTTGATGTATTTTGTCAAATGCTCTTGGGCAATAGGGGCAATAAAACTTGCCAGTCAAGTCAGCATCACCAATGGTTGCCTCTGCTGGAATATTCTGTGATTCCTCTTTGCCGCACGAAGGATCAACAGATGACTTGTGCTTCATTGTTGCCGCAGCAACATCCTTGCCTTTTGTGCAAGTGGTAGATGCACTAGTGGTGAAATTGTTTAAGTTCTTGCATCCAGTAACACTTTGGTTAATGACCGATGCTTTCCAATGTACAACTTTGTGGCCATTAAGCTGCTTTGCCAGACGAAAAGATCTGTTGCAGACATTGCAGATATGGGATAGCTTACCAGTCTTCTTGTGTTGTGGGTTGGTGGGGACGGTACCTTTATTTAAAGGTTTAGCCCCGAGCTGTTCTGAAGATATAGGCTTGTTTCTGTTAGATCGTAACTGTTCTGTATTTTCCGAGCTCGACCAAACTGATGAATTCGCTGCACCTTTACTCTGGTCATGGGATAGTTCATTTTTCAAAGATGCAATCTGATCCTTCATGTTTAGGTCTAACAAAGTACTTTCAGTTATTGTTACTGTGTTACCTTTATCCTGGTTTATATTCTGAGATGGTAATAGATCTTTCAGAGGTACGTTTTCTTTCGAGGTAAAAGGTTTACCATTTAAAGACTGCACCAAGACATTAGTTTGATATGCAGTGAATCCATCGATGGTTAATTTATTTTTCCGAGATTCTATCAGTTCAGTACCAGTTGTTGAGTAGTCCAAAGGGATGTCATAATTTACTGGACGTTTAACCTCTGCCTCTTCATCCTTTCCAATCACTGACATCTTCGTACTGTTCTTTGTTCCATCTGTCACCATCCAGTCCAAACTTACCATTTCATTTGTTAAGTTTGTGTCAGGGATGGACTTACTGTTGTCAGTGACACCTTCAATAAGCCAGTCCATTTCTTGAGATTTTGCCTTTAATAGGTCTGTGTCATCTATTTGAACTGATAGCACACTGTTCTTATTACAGTCATTATTCTCATCTACTGTTTCATTCTTGTGAACAGAAAAATTTGTAACCTGAGGTTCTGTAAGTTTCTGAGTCAGTGAATTATTGTTTGACTGCTCAACCGGCAGAGATCTTCGAACAGTGCTCATGTCTGTCAAAATTGAACAATCCATTGGTGGTGTCTCTCTCCGTTCAATTGCTTGTGAGCTCTTGGAAAGCGCCTCTATACCATCCTGTTGGATTATAGCTTGTGTAACATCACACCCAACGGTCATCTGTACGGAGGAGAAGTCAGAAGCTTGTCTTGTGATATCCAGATGTGAATTTCCTGCAGTTGCATCTCCATCATCAGACACTTTACTTGTGGCTGTAGAATTAGTGGCTTTTGAATTATCTGTTGAGGTAGTAGCTGAGAAAAGTGATGAAATGGTTGTTATTTCATTTTCCTGAATTTCTGTTTGTTTAGTCTCTACCAAGCTTTTAGCATCACTAACTTCAACTACTGATTTATTCATGCCAGCACGTTGTATACCTTCCAAGCAGCAATCAGATAGATCTAAAGATTTCATTGTGAAAGTCTGATCTCTAAGAAGGTAATTTTCGGATGATTTATTTTCCAGAAAGCTTGTCTGCTCAGAGCTTACTATGTCGGAAGTAATGCTCACTTCACTTTGATTCAGTGCAGAAACACCATCATCGGAACTTGCTTTCATCGTTTCTGCATGTCGTCGTGAAGAAGTTTCAACACTTGACTCTCTGGTCACTTCATTCATAGAACTTTTAGGATTTACTTGGAATGCAAGTGGACTGTTCACATTTACCGTAAGATTATCCTCTGCTGAAATTGTCGGGCCCTCTTTCGTTTCTGAAAAGTCCAAGTTGAAAGTTTTAATATGAGGTTTATTAGCTTCAAAATGAGTTTTGATTGTTACAGTGGCTTCCATGTGAATTGGTCTATCCGCTTCAATAGGAGGTTTAGCGGATTCAATAGGTTGAGTAGCTTCTTCAGGAGGTTGAACAGCTTCAACAGGTTTAGCTGTTTCAATGGGAGGGTGAGTAATTTCTGTGTGAGGTGGTATTTCAGCTTCAATAGGAGGTCCAGTGGCTTCAGTAGGAGAGTGGGTGGCATCAGTGAGAGGCTGGGCAACTTCACTGGGAGGTTGAGCGACATCAGTGGGAGGCTGGGCAACTTCACTGGGAGGCTGAGCGACATCAGTTGGAGGCTGGGCAACTTCACTGGGAGGCTGAGCGACATCAGTGGGAGGCTGGGCAACTTCACTGGGAGGCTGAGCGACATCAGTGGGAGGAGGGGCGGCTTCAGCAGGAGGTACAGTGACTTCAATACAAGGTAGAGTGGCTTCAGTTGGAGGTTGAGCAACTTTGACAGGAAGTTCAGCAGCTTCAATAGCAGGTCGAGTGGATTTCATAGGAAGTTGAATGGCTTCAACAGGAGGTTCAGCAGCTTCAACAGGAGGTTGAGGAATTTCCTTAGAAGGTATAGCATCTTCAATACAAGGTTGAGGAGCTTCAATGGGAAGTTCAGCAACTTTGATAGAGGCTTCGGCAGTTTCGATAGGTCGAGCGGCTTTGGTAGGAATTTGAGCCTCGATAGAAGGTTTAGTGGATTGGGCAACTTCAATAGTAAGTTGCACGGCTGCAACAGCTTCATTAGGAGGTTGAGCAGCTTCAACAGGAGGTTCAGTAGCTTCAACTGTAGGTTGAAGCGCCTTAACGGAAGGTGGTGAGGCTTCAACAGGAGAGTGAGCAGCTTCAACTGGAGGTTGAGCAGCTTTATTGGGCGGTTGCATGGCTTCAATAGGATGTTGGGTGGCGTCATTGAGTGATTGATTGGATTCAATTGGAGGTTGAGTGGATATAATAGATTTACCATTTTCAGTGAGAGGTTTAGCTGTGGCAACATATGGTTTATTGGCTGCAGTATATGTAGGTTGAGTAGGAGGTTGAACAGTTTCGGAATTAAGAGGTTTGGTGGCTTCAATATGTTTAGTGGTTTTACAAGTAGGTTTAGCATGTTTAACAGCTTCAACATAAACTTGACGGTACTGCATTGTTAAGAGTTGGTCAGGTGAATTGTCTGAGTTGTTCGAATGCAGAGGAAAAGTAGTGCTGCTATTATCAACAAACTTGCAAGTTGGTTCAAGCATGTTAGCAGAATTCAAAACCAAAGTATTCTGTTTTCCATGCTCATACAGCCTGCCATGGTCGTTGGTGGTGCTTGTTTCTGAAGTTGATTTATCATCTTTCTTCTCCACGCTGATGCCATAGTTTCCTTCTTGAAAATTCACTGTGTTTGTGTTTGTGTTGACAAGCATTATTCGCGAACAAGATGTGTCTAAACATTGGATTGTCAACTGTGTTGTCACTGTGGTTCGGTTCTCTGCAATCTTTTTCTCCGTCGTTGTTGTAGATCCATTCCGAGCCCTCATAGTCATCGGGCCACTCTGTCTGACCCCCATAGTTGCATTCTTAGAATGATTCTCCCCCTTTTTTGACAATGATTCTGAAGTGGCATCATCCTTGCTATTCACCTGGTTGTATTCTGTTGACAAATGTTTAATACGAGTTGATTTCTGCTGCGTACTTATATCTTTGACTGTTAACCTGGTGTGGCCTTTGGCTGACTTAGCTTCAGTTGTTTCGTTCCTACTTGTATGTGCGTTCTCCCTTGTCTCCAGGTTGTCTGCTTTTTTAATTAAAGCCAAGTGTTTAGCTGTTTTGTCTTCTTGTTGTTGGCTTTTGGTAGGATGTTCTTTGGTAGAGGCTCTGACTGATGAATTCCTCGTTCGTCTGTTGCCAATGGGAGGAATCTCATCTTTGGAAGTGTGTCTCTTACAAAGTTGGACAGTGTCTTCTTTTCGGTTATCAGTTTTCCCTCCATCTGCAGCAGACGAAACACTATGCACATTCACATCTGCCTCCTCATCATCAGTAGGCTCCTTGGTTGGGTAGTGAGTAATTCTGTGATCCCACAGCTTCTGCTCACTTGGAAACGATTTGTAGCATATATCACAAGTCAACGACATTAGAGTCACCATCTCAAACAGTGGCAGGCTTTGCTTCCTCTCAATGATGGCCTTATCTACTTTGGGTAGATTCTCAGCCAGCTGCTTCTTGTGGAATTCCATGTGAGTCTGCATCAGAGTCAGCTTTGGGAACGTCATGCTGCAAGTGCCACACTGGTACTCAATGTCTTTGGGCTCTTCGGTGATGTGTTGATCACCAGAGAGCTTATCAGAGCCTGAACTCACTAAAGTTGTACTTTGCACCATAACATTGGCAGGAACACGCTGATGCTGCTTGACATGGCTACCCATGTGACCCTGGATTTGTGACAGTCTTGGGAATGTCTTCTTGCAAATGCCACACACATACATGAATTCAGTACTGGCGTACTCAGCCATCCTTGACAAAGCTACATCGCCTTTCTGTGATTGCATTTTACTCATTAAGTTTAATTCAGTATCTTTCACTGAGTCAGTTTTATCTTGCACCGACTTATTTGTGATGTTGCATTCCACTAGAGAAGTTAGACCCAAGTTTTCTTCTAAAGGAGGAATCTGATATTGGTTACTCTGATCAGCAGGTGCGACAGTCTTACAGCCCCACCCAATGTCGGCAATGGTGTCATCAGCAGATGATCCTTTTACTGCCAATCTGGGCATTGAAGGTGCTTCCAACCTTGCTATCATCTGTCTAGTTTCATTCACGACTCCAAATTTCTTCTTAATGTTGTCAACTTCAGTGGGAAGGAATAAATCTTTAGAGAGACGCATCCATTTGTGGTGGGCATAAAAGTCAACAAAGTTCATGAACTGCATCGGGCAGAGCTTGCAGCTGTATGTCTTCTCATAGTAATCCTGTTCGTCTTTGGGCTGCATGCACCTCATAAAGTACTGATGGTGCGCACTTAGACCCCTTGCTGTGTGAAAGTTCAGGTTGCAGAGCCGACAGACATAGCTAAGCCGGGGTATTCCACTGTTGTTAAACCGGATGATGCCATTCTCCATATCTGACAAGCCGTTTGGGAGTTCTGGAACACCAGCGATGGTCACACAAACAGGTAAAGTCATACAACCCAGGTAGTTACTGTTCAAATTAAGGAGTTTGTCCAGATATCCCTGTATCTTGTGCATCTCTTGCAGGTGTTTCAGCATGGTGTAGGGATCTGAGATGTTGAATGCACAATGACAGCAGGTTATCGAGTAGTCATTCTTATCTCCAATCTTTAAAGTCACATTCACATGGTTCTTATGCTGGAGAAGTAGAGAAACTGGGCAACAAATTACGGTGACCTCTGTATCCTGTTGACCGACAGTGCCCATACCTTCAGCATGTTTTTGTGTCTTCTGGTTCCGGATATCTAAGTGGTTCAACTTGTCTGAATTGGCTCTGATGTCCAAAGGTGTATCCTCTTTTTTAACAACAATCAATTTCCTCTTAGTGACGGTCACTTTTTCTTTTTGCTTATTCCTACTGGTACTGACTGTTTCAACTTTGTCTAAGTCCTTTTCACCTGTGTTCTCATCTTCGTTCGTTTTTTTGACAAGGCCCAAATATTGGAGAACTTTAGAGAATACTGGATTGCTGCTCTTTGATTGAGTTGCAGTTTGGTCCCCGTCAGCTGCATCTTTCTCGGTATTTCCTTGGAAGCTGACTAGATTTGATGCAGCTTGGTCAGAAGAACTAGCTACATGTATTTTTTCTAAAACGGCACCCTCAATATTTGAGTGGTTGGTAGTCTTGTCGGATTTGCTAGCATGTTCCTTGTATTCTTGAGAGTCATCACTGTTTGAATCTGCATCCATCTGAGAAGAAAAACAATATAAAGAAACAATCATAACAGAAAATGCTATTATTTTCATTCTTTAGTTACAATATTTGTTGTGGCATGACAGAAAAGGCTAAACAATGCAAGTGTTTTCTAAAGTTCCCTAGTAATGTGCTATATTGTTTTTGCTTTTATTGTGCATGTACTTACTGCCCACATGCATGTGATTAGGCTTAAATAAATAGTATACAGTGTACATTTCACATATGTAACTAAAAATCAAGAATAAATAAAGAAGATAATAATAGTCTAGTGGGATTTCTGGAAAAAGACCCCGTATAAGGCTCGACAAGCATTTTTGGGTAAAAGTTGGGAACCAGACTTTTTACCATAATTCAAGTATGCTGAATCCAATAAACGTGGTTCCCAAGCGAAATTTGGACCTAAATTTGCATTTAACAATATGGCCACCAAATTTCCAATTTTCTCCAATCACTCTGTAACCAGGAGAGCAAAAGTGACAAAGAAAGTGTATGTTTTTGAGGGTCAGTAATGTGATTAAGACATTTTAAAAGTAATTAGTTGTAATTCTACTCTACACGTATATGAAAATTACTGGCCGCCATTACGGAAAAATCACTTTTCTCCCGTATCTCTGTAAATAGGCAAGCAAACCTGAGCAATGGGTGTCTATACCTATGTTTTGAGGGTCTGAGAATGTGATCAGTGATAAGCCAGATGCTTAACTATGCACGTTAGCTACTAAGGAATTACACAACAATCCATGTAACAATTCTGAATGCACAGGTACCCAACTTGACCAAAAATACTCATTGATGCTTATTCAGGGCAATAATAGTTATGTCTGTCAATCCCTCCCCATGGCCATTGAATTATATTGAGGGATTATCGAGGTCACGGTTTTAAGGCAATGATTTTTGAATTCTTGAATACAACAAAAAAACAGTACCATAAAAGAGAGTTGGTATGATACAAGGAATTGCAATCAAAATAATCTTAATCAAAGAATAAACATGAATTTGTGGACTAAAGGAGGTGGTTAAGTGGTTTATAGTTTAAGATACATTTGTACCGTAATGGTAAACAGTTCAATTAATACAAATAAGCAGCGCTGTGAGTTCAAATCGAGTCTTACTGACTCAGAAGTGAAATTATGACATAGAATTGGGAAAAAAGCCTGATCCTGATGTCTGGTAGAATAAACATTGTTGGACTAAAACATATTCATGCAAGGAGGTTGATCATCACTCCATTTCTGACATGCGTGTTGTGCAGCGTAACCGGATTTGCGGCATTTGCAACGATGCATCTTGAATTGCTTCTGGCAGGCACACAAAATCATTTCCAGGCAACCTTCTGAGAATTGACTCAATGACATTAGAATGGGCTATAGTCCTGAATCACCATGTTTCCATCTCATGCCCACAGGTGCAGGAAGCTCAGGTACAGTGAGCATTCTTCCAAACGATTGTGTGATAGTGTACTCTCATCAACTGGAGGGCATTACTTTGTTGGTGGTATTGCTTCCGGTTTACCAGTCTTGGAGAACAGTATATGCCTTGCTGTATCAACAGAGTCTGTTTTGTGCACATCATATTTTCTTCAGATAAACGTTTCTGAAGATCTAATGGTCTCCTTTGTGAGTTCACCAATTCCTAGGTTTATGAGTAGTTGATGGTGCTCTTTGAAGACTTTCCATAATCACACCTTTTGGTGTGATTTCAATGTAGAACGCGGTGTCGCACCCAGTTAATGCAATGCAATGGTAGGTTGTTGTAAACTGCATCAATGGGTATATATCGCCATCTTTTGGTGGTACCAGACATCATTCATAGGTGTTCCCATTGTGAACGTGGGGAGTGGGAAACCAAAAGCCAAGAACATCAGTGTCCTTTGATGACACAACAACTGTATTGAACTGGCTATGCACAGCATGTAACACCAACCTCGTGTCAGCTTCTTTAATGATGTGTGCTTAGGCTCTCAGTCAAGTAAAATCAGTGGTTGTCTTTGACCTAACCTCAAGTTCCTCTCGGAATCCCCCAGGGACTAGAATCTCTTTTTCATCAGGTGCCTGAGAACACAGTTCCTCAGAGAGTAAATCTGCAAGATCAACTTTTTTATCAGGAAGCGATTATTATTTGGAAGAGGTACGATATGACATGACACGATAGGTCGAGCTGCTTTTGTGCGTCGTGTCTTGGTACATGTAGCATCCTTGATTGTCTCTTCCCTATATCTGTCAAACACAACGTCTACCCGTTTGTACTTAGAACCTGCCTTTAGTACTGTTCTTACATATGTGTCGGCCAAATCCCCAAAGGTGACTGCATTGTCAGGCTTTCCCAGAGCAACCACCAGGGCTTGTCCATCAATAATGAGGCAAGACGATGAGTCGTGAAGTTCAATGTCTTCAGTTAACCTATCTGCCAGTACGGACTTGTTTCCAGTGTGGAATGTACATGTACCATTCATTTCGGCAAGAACCGAGGACAAAAAAAAACGCAACACAATTTTATTACGATCCGCCCTCAATCTATTGAGTAGTTTCTTGGCAAATATCGAGTGTGGTGCGCAGGTCATAGAAGAATGCACACAATACAGATTGGACACAAACATACGAGAGCTTAGTGGTTTATTTTCATATTTATCTACAGAGTACGCACTTTTAGGTAAGAACATTATTAAATGTTTGTGCAATTATGATTTTTAACTAAAACACAAGCCGCTATAATAAACTAAAATGCTCCATAGCCGGCATAGCACCTTTACGGTGGTACTATGGTGGTCTAACTTATTGCAGCATGATCATGATGGTGTACTGCCGCGAATTGCGCAACCTCGGTTAGCTCGAACTCCGGATATCTCAAATTTTTTCCTTATTCCCTTGGGATTTGACTTAACGCGATTTCACTGTACATGTATCTTTATTGTATCTTTATTTGGTTTCTTGGTATACTTGTAATTTTTACGTGTCGTCACAATTTCATTCGTTCGTCCAAGGAAACCTGTGCGAACGTGACACGGCCGAGGCTGCCACGGCCGAGGCTGCCACGGCCGAGGCTGCCACGGCCGAGGCTGCCAC
>JAVCKS010024485.1:0-10896 GCA_032273685.1 Pteraster tesselatus | reverse complement strand
TATGTAAATATTTCATATACTTGTCTACGCTGATCAAATTTATTATTAAAAGGAACAGGTATGTTTTCCGTAAAAATTCCGAATGAAATATTATTTGATCAAAGTTAATTTGAACTAATAGTATATACCTTAGGAGGCTGTGGGGGATTTTGAGGTCGGTATTGCGAAAAATGAGCTCATATTGAGAAATGTCGGAAACGGAAATACGTACGTATTCCTTGAATACATTTCACCAGTATAGATAACAATATTATGTTATCTGCCACTCTGTACCAACCACTCATAAAACGCCAATTAAACCATTCAGATATCAGTTATGTAGATAATATAAAAATAAATACCCAAGTAATGTTTCCACTTTGAAACGATCGTTCAATCTACTCAAGATCGACTGTATTACGCTAATTGAGTAACCATGTCACTTTTCCCTGCCGTGTTTTCGCTCTGTCTCCTGGCGGCCCTCTCTGCGGTCTACGCTGAGGTCCTCGAGGTTGCTTCGTTCAATATCAAGGTTCTTGGCGTGAAAAAAATGAGCAATCCGGATGTCGTGGACATTTTGGATAAGGTAATACCATGGAGGAGTTATTACTACTAACATTGTAGTTAATAGCCAACATTCATCACCCGAGTTAAACGTATAGTAGTACATGTATAGGCTTACCGGTACTGTAACTTAAATATAGGGGTTTGGACATGAAACAAGGTGGAAACCCTTTTCCTTGTTTCAATGAAGATCCCCATTTCAAATAGAGAAAACATAGATTAAAGCTAAATTTAAAAAAAATTGTGTTAAATAGAAAACAAATTCCTTCATACACAAGTAGAACATCAATACAACATTTACGCACCACTGACAAAGTGTTTTTAAGTGATGTCGCCGTTTTTAAAGGGCGGGAAGTTAAAATTCGAATGTTTTTCGAAGGAGTGATCCAGCCTTTAAAAAAACGAAATGTCCCCTTCTCCCCTCCCCCCAAGCAAATGTCGTTTCTTTTGGCCTCATATTAGTTTTGCTATACTAAGTTAGGCCCTACATGATATAGTTTTACTGCTTATTTCTCCGTTATCAACCGGATTACCCTTATATTAGTCTTTGTAGTCAGTTGAGAGAATTATTGTGAGTTGCGCTGTCGGGGAAATACTGTTCATGAGCGAATATTGTTTTGTACCACTGTTATTTTTTTTGAGCTAATAGCAAGGGCAAACTTATAGGCCCTATACCATAGTCTATTTAACATTTTAAACTGTTTGCTCGAACATTTAAATTGGACTGAAATCAGACAGTGCATCAATGTTTATCAAAATGATTGACAACGATAAGTGGAGTCGCAATCGTGCGATATGACATGTACGCGAGTGACGTGTCGAGTCGACGACGACACCACACTCTTCTATTAAAGGTACATGTACACTGTATTCGTGTTTTCTTAATAGAATCGAAAATCACTATTGATTTTTTGTAAATTGGCTACCCATCCAACGTTCTTACGTTATAAACTGACCAGTGTCGTTTTTTTCAAGATCTTAAACCGCTACGATCTGGTGATGGTGCAGGAGTTGCGAGCTGCTGAACCCGACGCCATCAACGAGCTACTGGCATCGATTCGCAGGTAAGAACAACACTGCTGCTGTTGAATTGTTGCTATCCACTATTCAGTATCAATATGATTGTTTACGTCTTATTTGGAATAACCGCTCTAAATGACCGGTCGCCAAGCCAGGGCAGTCATTACACCAGGAATCTCAATTTGTGTATGGTGTTATTAGAATGTGAGTTTCAGTTTTCGGATCGCGATTTCCCTCCTATACGAACCCCGACAAAAATTGTCAAGTTCCCAGCGCGGGAATTTCATTATAATGAACATTCCGGGAAATGTTCGTAGAAACTTGCATCCCTGTCGAGGCAATCGTGTCTTTGGGCAATTAGGGAACTTATTTCGTAAGTTTTGTGTATGATGCATTGTCAATACAAACCGCACTGATATTATGTATGCAATTTGTGTTTAGCTACGCTGGCAAACCTTATGAAATGGTAGTTGGACCAAGAGAGGGGCGCTCCTCCTCCAAGGAACAGTACGTCTTCTTCTACAGGTAAGATCGGCCCAATCGATCGTTCCTACATTACTGCTTTTATTGTTGCAATTGGCATTTGCCAACGTAACCTCGAGCTTGTTTCTCCTGTCAGATGCGACAAGTTTAGAGTCACTGACGAGTACCGATATGTTGAGCCGAACGACGAGTTCGAGCGACAGCCGTACATCGTTCGCTTCCAGACGACGGTGCAGTCGAGTAAGCTATTAGAGATTGCATTATTGACATGTACGCTACTAGATACCGCGTACGTGGTGTTTCCTGGGTCACCTGTTCCAGCCAAATTGTACTGTTTTAGAGCAAGAAGTGGGGCCTGTGTACCGCTATGACGACGTACGTGAAATCTGTAATTGTACGGCATCATCTATCTCTATACATGTAATAGGTTTGCCATCGGATTTCGCCCTTGTTAACATCCATACCAAACCAAACAAGACCATAACGCGCTACGAGATATCTGCACTGACCGGGGTTTACGAAGACGTTGTGGCCAGATGGGGATTGGAGGTAAGGTAAAATAGAGGGCGCTAAGTCACACATTATAGTAATTCAACTTTTATCGTCATTATGGTGCAGTAATCCCAACAACAGAGGGCGCCACACTGCTTAGAAGGCGGTATGCCTTCGGTACAGCAATCTCACCAAAGAGGGCGCTACACTGCCTAAATAGCGTTATGCCTATGGTACAAGTTGATTAGCAAACCAAATTTTGAAAATTGAGTGATATAAAGCTGAGTAACAAATTTGTACGAATTGTGCCTGAGTGTGTGGCAGTGCATTATTCACATTGGGCCGAATTCGCTAAAGTTTGTATACGTAGGGACTTCGATTTGTCAAGTAGAAAAAACACCATTATTTTAAAATGATTCTTTCAGGATGTGATCATTGCGGGTGACTTCAACGCTGACTGCGACTACGTTCACGATGACTACTGGCCAACTATTTCGCTATATACAGATCCGCGATTCTATTGGCTGCTCGGTCATGACGTAGATACGACTGTATCTTCCACGGACTGCGCCTATGATAGGTAGGACGAATACTGGTTGTAAACCGATTGGGCAATTTACTATAGCCATCTAGGGATATGTTCTACGCCTGTGATGATACGCGCTTGCGGATCTTTTTATATTTTGCATCCGGAAATTGTGACCTCATTTGAACTCTACTTCCGACTACACTAATTATAATAGTGCATTATTAGAAAAAAAATCAAGAACCGCCACTGGTACTTTCACAAGCTTAACAATATCTGAAAGAGCTAAAGTTATTCTACACACCTTTAGGAGTTTGTGAAAACATTATTTGCTGTTGATTTTATATATGACGCCTTAGTGCAAACTTAGTGCTTTTTATGCCAGATTAGTACTTGATTACTCTTACTACTTAAGTACATTGTAATTGCTACCATATACTCGCTCTTGCGATACGATAACCGTATGACAGGCCGAAGAAACTGGGGAAACTCACGAGAATTTGGTACCAGCGGGATTCGAATGCGGTACGTCCTACATGAATATGCGAAGTAACTCCAAATTGTATACTACAAAGTCGTAGTGAATTTAATACATATCCAAATTAAATTTTGGCAATACATCAGCACCAGTCCAATTCCTCTTCACAAGAAATTCAGTAGCCACCTCGACGCCACGTATAATCTCACGTAATTGTCACCCGCACCCGACTACAAAAAAACACGTCAATAATTTATCTTGATCAGGTTTGTCTTGGCTGGTCCTAACTTTGCGGCAAATCTTCCCACGTCGGCCAGAATATTCCTCTTCGATTCGGAGTACGGACTTACTCCAGAATTTGTAAGTGATAAACGTGACGCCAGGGCAAAACAAAAGTTACAAGCATACACACGTTGGTGTACGGTAAACGTTGTTGGTGCGTGCCGCCGGCCAGCACAGTTGGATATGCCCGATTAAACATAATTTGCTCTTCGTGGGAAAGTCTATGCGACACGCGACAGTAGTCCTATCTTGAGGTGTTGAATTGTTTTTGTATGCAATATTCATTGCGACGCTAAAATATCGGCCTTGCAGCCAACTATAAGTCAGGGTAGTATTGGAGCACATTTGTCATTTATAATCAAAATTTCATAATCATGGGTGGAGTGAGGGCTGCCAATAATGCTACTGCGAAACGCAACGATTGCTCGTTTATGATTGAGATGGTTTGTTGTGTTTTACATGTTATAATCGTGGGTATCTGTGGGGACGGAAAACGGCGAAGTGATTGAGATTTCTATAGGATTTTGAAGATCAATAACTCATACAATGGACTAGAATGAAGTATACGTCATACACACATTTTCCTGTGGAAACGTGGGAGAATATCGTGATATACAAGTAGCTATTCAATTAATCTACGGAAACCGAGAATTAATATGTTGAGCTTTCAAAACTGAAAAAGTATATTTTGTGTTATTTGCAGGCTCCACAAGTCAGCGATCACTACCCTATCGAGATGACATTCGCTTAAAACCATTGACTTATATCATAGACCTAAAGCAAACGAGTAAGCATACTCTAGGCAACAAAATAATTAGTAAATTAATTGCTACCGGTTCGCATTATAGTTGCTATAGAGGGCAGTTCATCTATAGAAGGCAGTCCATCCTGCAATGGCTAGTGTCCTTGTATAACCCTTGTATCACCATTGTATAACTATTGATGCTGTCCTATACTATGGAATGCCAAAGAGGCATAAAAGCATGTTTGTGTAATTTGTCTTTAACATGATATTGTTTATGGACCCTTATAATGGAGCAATGAACATTTCAACCTGGCATTGGTTAAACCAGTCGATCATTATAATGATACAAATGCTAGTTTTAATAAATAATTTTAAATAAATATTCAAGTGGTTGTGGTGGGTGTTGTAGTGGATGCAGTATCCGGCGCTGAACATCATTGACGTTTTTTGCCTACGTTCTTCACAGAGGTTGAAGAACGGGGAAGCCGTGGGAGCCTCGGCACCCCGTTTAAAAAAACAAACCATGGTTTTGCCTATTGAGTTTGGGTGTACCATATAAAGGATTGAAGAAATTGCTTATGTACGGCTCTTCTTTACAATTTATGACAACCTCAAAGCTAGTTTGAGTCCAGATAATCCTGTGGGTTGTCAAGAGCTATAGCAATCTTTAACATTACGAAAAGGGTCTATTACCATCACTCCCAGTTTGGACAAACTATGGACAAAGCTAACCTTTTAGGTCAGGCCCGGATAAACACTTTCGTAGGCCCTAGGTACAGGGAGACTTGTAGGCCCCAAATTTCGTACGAATTAGTGACAGAGCCTCAAGAAGACGATCATGAAGAAGGGTAGCCGGACAGTAATAGCCCCCTCTATATAAGCCTATAAGCTTTTTTCGCGACATGGTGTACAATTTGCAAACGTGTAGTTCAGAAATTTTAGCAAAGCGCTTGGTTTAACAATAACAAGTATAATAAATTGTAAACAAACGAGGGCTCAAAATATTACAAATTAACCCCCCATTAATGATAAATTTATTTATAGGTACGTTTCAACACCACACGATACAGTAAACATTCGAACCTCGTTTGGCGTAAAGGTCTATGTTTAATACTTATGAAATACACGTTATTATATCAATTCAACACACACTAGCTAGGCCGCAGCGAAAGCGAAGAGCTGTACTGAGTGTAAGTATGCTGGCGTCAATTCTACCCTCGGTAAAACCTTGATTTTGCATTTATAAATTACCAATAAGTTAATATTTCATGGACAAAGGGAACCGGTCTGATACACCGTGTTATTGGTAAATGGACATGGAAAGAAAATTAGCGGAAAACAGGGCAAATAATCAGGCTAAATATTACGTTGGAAACTCTGACTCGAGCAGTGCAAGCGGCGACTCAGACGGGACAGACGGCAGTTGTTCAGGGTCCTCCGCCGGCGACCACACTCAGTGTGACTCGAATAGCACGAGCGAAGGTCGGCTGCGGAAACTTTTCCAGACTTGTGACAGTGACGGGGATGGATTTATAGACGGGTGAGTAGTAACTTTGGCAGGAATTGAGGTGCTAACCTCAATTCCCCTTCGTTTATTTACCTATTTAGAATAGGGAAAATCTGAGATTAGGAATCAGTTAAAAAAGAACTTTGGAATTTGGCTAAGGCAAGAATTGAGGTGCAAACCGCCGGTTTCCCCTCGTTTATTTTCCCCAAATGTACCTATTTAGACTAGGGAAAATCTAAGATTAGGAATCGATTGAGGAAGAAGTTTTGAATTTTGTTAAAACTAGTGGTAATTAATTGACAAAAAGTACACAGTACGAGGCTAAAGGGCTACACTTGCACGTCCTGTACATACATGTACGTGACTAGACTTTCAACTGCTAGTAGGTCATGATGTAGCCTTTATTCGGGATACAAAAAATAGCTGCCTTGTGAAAGGTAACTAAAAAAAAAGGTGTATTTTGTTGTCATTAAAAACAAAATTTGAAAACTTCTTTCTCGAGTGACTCCTAATTTTAGATTTTTCTACTCTAATTAAGGTACATTTGGGCAAATAAAAGAAGGAAAACCGGCGGTTAGCACCTGAATTTTTTCCAACTGTTTTATTGCAAGTCAATTTTACTACATCAAACAATTTTGGCACGGTCAAATGTCACACACAGCTTACATGAACATGAATTTAATCCAAACCTGATGATTACAATCTTACAAAAATAATTGAGGTCTACCCACAGTCTTACAAGTTACAGTACTACATGTAAAGGGCTTGCGCTTTAAAAGCTTCTTATAAATAGCCCGCCGGGCTGGAAAACTATACTTTTTTTGTAGCCTGCAGATAACAATAAAACAATTTCAAATTGCATCTTTAAAAAAAGAACATTAGGATGATGAGGCCATATTTTAAAAATGTTCAAGGGCCTTTTTTAAAATTACGATTCTAAGGGACTGTGAAAATTCAGAAATGGCAATTTAAAATGTGACAAGTAGTAGTGAAAAATTTTCAATCTCAGTGTAGCATATTTTAGTCATCGTCCGACACCAACAAGGCATTATATACAATGTATGACTATTATAAGTACAAGGGTCACATTGTTTTAATGTTTGGACATATTGTGATCAAAAACCTTTCAAACTTTTAAAACATGTTTTTAATGCTGAATAATTTTAGAAGGGTTTTCCTTTGTTACCCTGTACCTTTAAAATATTTGTGTACTTCTATGGAAATTTACAAAGTATTTTCTAGTCAAAATGGGCTGGCAGAAATAATTCAGTTTGACAAGAAAATACCGTGTAATTATCCATGTACCAGTATGTAATTCTAAAGCTACAGTAACATACTAACAATGACCTTTGGCAACCTGCCAAATGATCAAGTCAACATTTAAGTGAAATCGGTATGAAATCTGACAGTACATCAATTATTTACCTTTAGTTATCGATAATCTGTTGTTGTTGTAAACATCAAAACAGTCAATAACATGAATCTTGAAATCAGTTACAGAATATAAAATCTAATACAAGTTTACATCTATACATACGTCATACATTTTGCAACAAATAGAGCAGAAAGTATGAGTAATTTGGTTTATATACAGATGTCATACAATATCTACACTTATACATTTAGTAATTCATCCCCTAGCAATATTACGATGATTCATGTAAATATTCCTACTAACACTACATAGTACAGTAGCCGGTAGTCAATTGAGTATTCATGATGGTAATTATGTGCACTTCTCCTCCCAGAAATTACCAGCCAAATAAGTTCCCTGCAGTCATTAAGGATATTATCTTCCTCTCCCTGTACGTTCCTTCCCTTAAAAAATACTTGCCAACATTTAGACCCAACCTAGAAATGCGGACCGCAGTGGTGGTCCAGGGTCCAATTTTGTAGAGCTGCTAAGCGCAGAATTTTGCTTGGTGCAGGAAAAAAGCTAAATAGCAGACATGCATTGTCAGCCAAACTGTCATGTGGTCTGTATTGTTTGTGGCCAGTTCTTTGTTAACTTTTGCTAAGCAATCTTTCCTTCTTAGCAGTACTCTTTCCTTCTTGGGCCGCGGTGCTTGCTGTAGGCCCTAATCATTTCATGAGAGCAAATTACACTAGGAATTGGACAAGTTGAGGAGTAAAATGTCTCGCTAGGATCTTCACAAGGGAACTGAAATATGATATTATGATTACGACTGCTGGAGGGAGGGAGGGAGGGAAGGAGGAGGGAGGGAGAGAGAGAGGAGGAGGAGGAGGGAGAGGAGGGAGAAGAGGGAGAAGACCGAACTACTGAAGTGTGGTTGTGTGCTGTGACTGTAACTGGATAAATTCATATTTAATAAAATTGCTTCATTTAAAGATGTACTGTACTGTCTGATTTCTGACTAATTTCATCTTGATAAATAAGTTTAAAGATCGATCACAACTCTGATGTTGTTGTTTTGTAATTGGTTAAGTGTATGCTCCTTTACCTGAAGAAATTACAAAATATTTCATTCAAAAATGTTTCTTGTCATTTGCCTATCATACATTAACTTGAAACAAAAATGCGCTACCGGTACATGAGTACACATACATGTGTACATGTACATGTGCATACATGTATGTACATGTAGGTACTGGTACATGTAATTTGTTTTGTATACTGCCTGTCAGTATACAAAACATGAATGTACCTAATATTTCTAAAACAGAATTTACCCCCTTGGGGTAAACTAGATGGAGGTCACTGCCCCCTATGACCCCTCTCTCCCATGAGGCATCGCCCCTTGACCCCGTCTTTACTGGCACCCTGTGTTGCACCCAGAAACAAGTCTTAATATTTGTTGGTTTTCCCTTTTTCCTCCACTTGTGAGTAAATACAAAGAAATTGAGCGCAGTTTGCCAATAGGGATGAAACCTAGGTAGATGTACGTGTGTGTACGTAAAGTTGGCAACATTATTGTTCCAGTGTATATTGTGTCAGATTGCCTGTGGTTAAGAAAGGAGTCTGAGAGAACCATTGTAATACAAATATTTCTTCAAGCAATTTTGCTTACAATCACACCACAATGTCCCAGACCTAGATTGTATTCTCAAAATAATTGAAGGACCGGTACTCATACACGTACTATGTGTATATCTGAATTTTTTTAAGTATTTTATTTTTGTTTATTTAAGTTGCTCTGTTGTAAACCTCTTGAATGTTCATAGTATGGCAATTTCACTGGTAATAACTTGTTCTCAAAATGATATTCAGATCGTGAAAAATGTGTATGTTTGTGACAAATAATGTATCTACATGTAGATAGCAAAATTAAATAGTAGCCAAATGTCCTTATTGTTTTACAGTATTTCCTACTTGATAATTGTTCATAGTAATTCTACCTTCATGATATAATTAGTATTGGACCATATTGGACCTAATTCATTATGACCCCTTACCCTATATCATACAAGGCTTTCACAGCTTTGGTTCCCACAACTACCACAAAAAAATAGGAAGTCACTAGATAAATATTGCGGTGACAATTTATCTTGCATTGTCCATTATTTGCATGGTTGGAACTTAATTGACAGTCCACTATACTGTATGTACACAATACCTTATACATGTACAACACTGACAGAATGTACATCACTAGTGGGTTGACCATAGAAGTAGGTCATGTCTTTTGAACTGTGTAGGCCGGTGCTAGTACTGTACATACATACAGTCTAGTACAGTAGTATGGTAGGTTCAGGGTTTGAGTCATAAAAGCCAACGCACACTGAACCTAACATGGTTCTGGTTGATTGTTTACCTACCTACAGTAGCTACTAGCGCACATAGGAGACGATGCGGTTTGTGCCCAGCCAAGTTGTTCTGGAGATGTAAACAAGCAGCTTTGCTAATTGGTGCCTGGTTGTTCAATGCATGGCTGTCAATGCATGGTGGTCATTATGTTGTCTAAGGCTTTCGGGGGTAATCAGAGCATTAACTTAATTGTGATTGGCTAAAGAGAATGACGTCAATGTGACATTCGTCTCGGAGAACTAGTTCTATATTGAAGCAGTATCCTCTGAATAGCTTCCCTTCCACAGCTCTCCATCACATCCGGTGTGGGTGGGCACTACTTGTCGATTTTTGTAGGTACATGTATACATGTAAATGTGATTGTTCAAGCAGTTTCCATGTGTTAATAATTTGAGCCATAGGATGTTGTTGATACCACCACCCACCCTTGTAAAATACCCTTTATTTAGTCAGGAAACATTTAAAAAAGTTTTGCCGAAATAATAACAGTTTCACATATAAAAAGAACTTTTAGGCTTCAGGGATCGATAATTTTAATATTTAAATTCCTGTTCATGTTTGTGCTAAAATTGCTGTACCACAACTAGTGAATCATAGCTGCAGGTATGCAGAAAATGAATACATCTTTATTTGTGGACATGAAGCGATCTTCCATGAGATGAACCCGCATGGTAATTCATTTTACTACCCTTTTTATTCGTAAATGGTAATCAATAATCAGCCAAGTTGACATTTGGGACAGTCATTTATAGTGCAATGCACTTTAAATGATGAATCTTGACACAGGCCACTGTGCAGCTAATGAACCGAGTGTATAATCCGGCAATTCTATCTTTGATGAAGCAAGAATACTTAAGTTTGACAAGTACATAGTTAAATAAGGCATTGTGATTACATTGTGATTACATGGTAATTTACATTAAAAAAAACGAACACAATTTAAAACACATAGAAATTCAAAAACATGTTGGGCCATCCAATGTCGTGTGCAATTTACAGTCTGACACTCTACACTGCACGTCATTCGTTAGGAGTGTTCCTGTGGCTCGCATAG
>JAVCKS010024474.1:1992-13321 GCA_032273685.1 Pteraster tesselatus | reverse complement strand
AAGTCACACTGAAAGCCACCATCCATCTTCTGTTTTCCTTTTCTTTAAATCAGCCAAGGTGGATGAAGGCATTTTGCAAATAACCTTTTCATTTGTGGCAGATGTTCCAACTAAAAATCAACACGAATAGAATCGTTGATAATTTAGAATGCTGAAAGTTAACGATGACCTTTCATTTAATCCTGTAATTTACTGATTTCCTAACAAAAAACGTTTATTACCAATAACCTGTCACAAAACAAAATAACTTTGGTCGGTGTCACATCTTTATTATACTTTTCAGATCTGTACGAATTATAAATCAACAATGTACAATGTTACATGAAATAATGAAATTATTTTCAGCATAATTTGTTAAATAATTTAGCACAAATATTTACAGTACCTGCTGTAAATTTTTAGATTGAGACTTTATAAAGTATATTTTGTTTTCTTATCTTTTAAATTTGTGCTTCTAATTTATACATTTCTCATCTATTCCAAAGAATATTCTGAGAGTAGATACATGTTTCCATTTCACTGAAATTTTGTCAATATATGAAGTTTGTTCCCAAAGTGCTATCATTCCGGTTTTGTTTTTCTCAGAAAAATGGCTCTTCTGAAGAAATGATCGTAACAAAAATTGTTTCACATTTACTACAGAGCAATTAGAATCTAACAGTGTCAAGAGTATAAATCTCTCTAGTTGAAATAATCTCAAGGTTCATGTGTCTCACAGGTAACAAAAAAGCGCACTAAAAACAAACGCACTAACGACCAACTGAGCTCTCAGACTCGTAAGATTAGTCCATGAACAGGACTCACCGTGGGCTTAACACTGATATGCGTACATTTAATAATAATAATATTCCAGTTTCTCTTTGTATCATTAGTTTGAATAGAAACATTTTGAGGGGGGGAAAAAAACCCCAAGATTTACCAATAAATATAATGAAAACATTTGTTCTACAGTACATATAAACTCTCCTAAGGATTAACCCTTTCAATATCGTAGTCGACACACAAAATAGGCATGGATACCAGCCAATATTGCTTGCATTGTACACAAATATCTGGTTCCCACTAGCCTATTCCTAAAACAATTTGGTAATGAAAGGGTTAACAGATTACAAACACTCAATTTACCGGGCAACTGTTTTGTATATAAATGAATGTAATTCAGAAAATGCGGGTGCATTTTTTCGTTCACTCTATTATTACAATTACTAGCTTTCATTGGCATCATTATTTGATCTGTGACAATAAATTACTTGTTCAAAGACAACGACGTTGTCAGCGTCCGTTTGAGTTATTGTCTCTGAAGCTAAAAACACAATGTAAACTCCACGCACCACCTACTCCTATTTGGCCAGTGCACGTGTGTGTGGGTGAACCACTTAACGTGGCAGTGTCAACCTACCAGTCCATTCTGCACACACACAATTAATATCTAATTTGGTTATGAAATAAACGGGACCAGTTTATATATTTTAATTAGAAATGAAAGAATTTGGATGTGACTTTACAGAATTACTCCACTCCATACATTACTCCACTGTACATTTATTTATTAACTGAACACCAGTGCTACAAATGAATGTTTTTGGGGGTGGTTTTCCGTTCAGAGACCCCACACTCCTTTTTTTGCACTGTTATTCAGTGAAGTATGAAATCACAAACTCAGTTGTTCCTTCGAGGGATATGTTCAGCAAAAATTGGATATATTATTTCCATTTAACAAATATCCCTTGTGGCGGAATTGTTTGGCCTAGTTTACATTCCCAGACTCAATCTAAGCACCTATCCTCCCTTTTTCGTATGCTTCAATTGAAGCTGGTTGACACAGTTTTTAACCCGCCACAACGGTCTGCGTCATGGGCTCATACAACCTTTCCTACGCCCACCAAATATTCCAGCGCTTGCCATATGATTGTATCAGGAAGAAGTTACGGTTTGAGTGGTGGGAGGAAAGCCCCTTAACTGGGGAAAACCCACGAGGTTAGGCAGGGACCGAAAACCCAGTTCACAGGTAATTGGCACTAGCGGGGTTTGGAATCGGAACCTACAGATGCGAAGGCGTGGAAAGTAACCACTGCGCCACCTAACCCCTGTAAGCGCTTACTTATCGTGATGTCGTTTGGTGCTATGCCTACGATCCTTCCACACTGTGTAGTCGTTGCGTACCGCGCTGGCTCTCAACTCCAATATTTGGTTGATCTTTGTCACGATGTGCTTGGCAGTGGCAAGGTCCGTCTCGAAGTCACGATGCTTGAACTCATGGCTGACACTCTTGTAGGTCAGACGGAATATTGCCTTACCTAGAGAAGGGGCGGAACGGTAGAGAGATCTAAAAGAGTTCGCTTCAAGAAATGCTATCCATTCATTTTGTTGGTGTTAAGAAAAACTGCATCTTGTGGTTGACAGGAGTGACAGCAACAAAATATTTTGTCATTTTTGTTTCTATTTTAACCAATTATAACTAACTGAATAACAAATGGTTACCCAATCAGAATTCTATGCATAAAATGAACTTGCTTTATAACAATAAACATACAATAACTTTGGATCCACTGTATATTTAGTAATCGCACCTCGAATTCCAAGTTCGCATGACCCAACACAAACCGCAATTTGTTATATTTCTCAGGGTCAGTTACTACTATACAGAAGATTAGAATCAGCTGTTTATTTTTACTACAGTGGTCTATAAATCACAAAATGGGGTGCTCTCGACATGACAGATGGGCTGCTCTTGAAACTTTTCCACAATAATGCTCCTTTGATTATGCATATACCATGGTCATATTAACAAAAGGGAGCATATTAAGAAAAGGGATCACCCACTTCCCCCCAACCAAAACAAAAAGAACCGTTGTCTTCTAATTCAACACTCCCCCTACTCCTGCTCATTTTGAACTGGTAATCATAACATTGCATGCTGGCAACTGCCTAATTCCTCCGGCCAAATATTTGCTTTGCACTTCAGGTGTATCGCCGGCAAAAATAGCAGGACGGGAACGTGATACGTTGCGGCGGGGGGAGCCTTAGAGAAGACGTAACAACCTACTCCCTCCCTACTCTCCTTGCTCGCTCACTCACTCACTCCCTCCCCCGTTATATGACTGGAGGAGTGCCTCGCTTCCAGAGAGACTAGGGAACGACTGAGAGAGACAGAGAGAGGCAGGGACGGTTTGCGGAAATGAAGACGATGCCTGGTTAATATTGGATGGAGCTGGCTAGGCTAGGAGGGTTGAACCCCCGGGCCCAGGGTGGGGGGAAAATGACACGCTGACATGGAAGCATGAAGATATACAGACATAAGAAACTAATCGTTGATGCCATAGATGGAACCTTACACAATAAATTATGGTACATTTTTGTTATTGGGCCAAATGTTTCCTAAATTACAACATACCCAGTGATATACATGTACCCAGTGAAATACCTTGTGATATAGTGATATACCAAATTAACTATCGGATGAAATATCCAGTGAGACACCCGGTGAGACACCCAGTGAGACACCCAGTGAGACACCCAGTGAGACACCCAGTGAGATACCCTACAAGTTTCAGATTGTCTATGTAGTCAAATTACCCATGCAATACTGATCCCTCCTTTGCTCTACAAAAAGCTCTACCCACTTCCTCAAGATGGGCGACAGCCTATAGGGTTAACTAAAAATCTACTCCATTATAACCCATCATAGCTGGCTCATGTTAACCCTGTGAAGTCTACTACTAAAAGTACAACTATAAAACCATTACATCGCTGGGTCTGGCTCGTGCAAATCCGGTATTCTGTTTAAATTCGACATCACAATGCATGGAGAATTGAAATAGTGTCCAAAAGCCAGACAAATTGGCTGGCAGACCAGAAAGAACAGTGTGAAAGCCTATTGAATGTCCTTTGTGTGAATCATTATGCAGTGCATGCACACCGACACAGATACAAACGCAGACACAGGAGCGTGGCTATTACAACAGAAGTTTTTTCTGTGGCTCAACTAATAAACAAAATGTGACGACGTAAAAACAGACGCTATAAATTACAACAAAACATCCTTACTACAAAACTAATTAAGTATTTTTTTCTTTGACAGTACAAACAAGGTGGCAGGACACATAGGAACTTATCAATTAAAACAACACCAATATTACAAAAGATATTTTAAAGTTAAAAATGCAAATATACATGTATTAGCAAGATGTGAATTTACAAGAAACAATTGTTGTTAACCCAAAGTACCAAAATCCTGAAAAGTGACACTTTTTTAAAGATACAAAAAGATATGAAGATGTACAGAACAAAAATAGATATGAATGCCGCCTGCCTTCCTCCGCCCCCTCCGCCCCCAAATTTATTACCCAAGGTTTTGGTTTTCCGAAATTCAAAATCCAAGAATTTTTTGGGGGAAGAAAACTAAAGGTGAAGATGTACAGTACTAACAAAATGTATATAAAAAAAAGAAATTCATCATACAAGATTGCAGGTTCCCCCTCCCAAAGTTTGAGTATGGTACATTTCTACATCAACTGTACTATTACTCCCAGTGTGTGTGTGTGTGTGTGTGTGTGTGTGTACAGCGGGAAGCAAGCACTGTTTACACCTGTCACCCAGCTCTCCACTCATCAAGCCGAAAGCCTGTAAATCATTACTCAAGACGTCCAAACGTGATTGCAAACCTTGATTAGTTTTTTACTTGGGAGAGAAAGGGATGGAGAAAGAGAGATGAGGGGGGGGGGGGGGCGAGCGTGTGTGTTCGGGTCGTCGTTCTTGGGCATCGAGAAGACCAAGAATAATCAGCAACTAGTGGGAATTACTCCACTCTCTCACGGTGTCTAGGGGGGGGGGGGTTTAAAAACAGAAGGGATGGTCGACATTGTCTTGTTATTCGTCGCAGTTAGTTTTTTTAATTTCTTACGGATTTATCACAGCTACTGCAACAATCACCAGTGGCTTTTTTGATCTTGCTAAAAAAAGTGGGAATAAATCTATGTGGAATTACAATTGCGCATTTATAAATTCTTATTCTAAGTAAAAATCATACATAATATTTCTCATTGTTTTCACTTGTATCAATTAAAGATCAGGTTATTTTCTAGTAATGTATATATAATTTGTAATTCACATTTAATTAAGTTTTGAAATAAACCATTCTGAAATGAATTTATTTTGGTTGCCAGTTCACCCATAGGCATATTTTGTTGCCAAGTTAGTATCTTAGGTTGACATGAAGGGTTCCAGAGGGTTGCCTCGACTGGGAATCGAACAACGGACCGTTGACTTGATCTCAGGTTGTTGATCTCTCAGGCATCGGCAAACATTTCTACATCGTCAAAGTTCTTTCATTTTGACTCGCACCAAGTTCAAATATGTCATCGCGTAAAACCCTTGCAATAATAAGGCTGCCAATTAGGTCCAATAGTATTCTCTACACGGAGCTGTCGCCGCAGATGAAACAACGAAATAAAGTTTGACAACTTTACACATCGATAAAAAGTAGAACACATCGAGGCAATAACTACAATCGAACCTCCCCCTCCCTCCCTCCCCTGTCGGAGTGTGACATATCACGATGTTCCTCTATCAGCCTAATCCAACGTCATATCTTCACGGTTGTTACACTTGCTCATATTGAATGGTAAACCCCTTGATTTGTTTTCATTTCTTACGACGGTTTCCGTTTTGGGCAGAGAAAAGGGGGGGGGAGGGGGAAATCAAAACAAAGGTTATGAAGAGGAGAGGAAGAAATCAAAATAAACGAGTGTCCTTTTTGTGTTGCAGGAATGCTTGTAATCCGAGATCACGACAATGTTGACTTTTCCACCATGCCGGCGGGCTTTCTTCTCCCTATTGCTCCCCCTCAGGTGACTGTCAAAATGAAAGGTTTCGTTCGTAGCAGCCTGGACGTACCGATGAATGGGACACGGATTGTTTAGAGTCCGGCTATTGGGTTGCACGATTAACTCGTGTCCGTGTTTGTAGTAGATGGCAACAGTGGCCAGTTAAACCTTTAATATGTCCATTTGTGCACATTAGTCGAAATCAGTTTGTAATCAAATTCGAACTCCCAATATAATGTTGAATTTGCCATAAAAACATTTGATGATGGCCCTGGGGAAATCCATTCCTCGTCTTCACCCTTGTAGGTCCCTGGTTCGAATCCCAAAGGTCCCCACCTAACCTCGAGGCTCAGTTTCTTCTGGGGCAAAATAAGAGTTTCCTTTTTTGCAATACAGACCCTTGTGGTAGGCTAAAGACTGTGTCACTACCTTCTCTTGAAAGATAGGACTAAATACATCAATAAATGTGAACATAACAGTTGATCTAAGTTGACTTAATAATGATGACCTAAATTTATTTTAATTAACAATCTTGCACTAATTTGGGTACTAACAAACATTACCATCAGTACTGCTGTAAGTTACTAAAACAATAAAGGCAATAGTACAAGAGCTGCCCACTGCACATAGCCAATATTCTTGTTCGATCGGTGTGTGGTAATCACACGTTGTCTTGCACTAAATCTACAGACATCCTGCTGGGCCTCGCCGGCTAGTGTGCACGGCCCAGGTTCCCGATGGATTAGCCACAACCAGGGGAATGAACGTCAGGCTACAAGCTAGCAACTCACCCGACGGTTTCTCATCCGACACGGCGCACGCTGCCAGCCGATCTGTATCAATAGACACGGCCTTCTTCTTGCTACTCCAGAACTTGGCAGCGGTGGTCTTTGGCTGGGAGACAGGGTCAATCTCAATCTTATCACCTGACACGCCTGTGTGGTAGGGGGGATGGTTAGGAGTGGTTGGGGTTTGTGATGGGGATTGGTGATGTTTAGGGGAGGGGGATGGGGGACCATAGTTTGAACGGTGTAATGTTAGTTGTAAATCAAAAATTGACTACCGGTAGATCAATTAGCTAGGGTGGCTGGTATTTAGTGTTCGCTTTAAAGCTACGGAAATAACTGAATTATTAATATATGACAAGGTCAATGTGCCACATCTATCTCTGTCAAAACTCCTATATAACATTGATGTACTTTCCTATATAATGTGTAGGGAATGATTTACTTGGAACACTAGCTATAACACACATGGTAAAGGATAATGTCACAAGGGACACGTTACAAATTGTCCCCAACTTGACGGCATGATACACAATAGATTAATACCAGAATATAATTTTAGGAAAACAATGTCCATTTGCCCAACATTTAGCTTTGTCTAATGTACTTCAATGTTTACAGCTTAGGTTCACTGTAACAAGCTAGTCTTGTTTCAAGAAGCAGGCAGATCTACACTATGTTCTGATCACATGCTCCGACCTGCTCCATGGCGGCTTAATCTGCAAGCGATCACCTAACGCCTTGACCGAGACTGATAATCCTTGAGCACCATCAATATCAATATGCTTACCAAGTTGAATTTCTGTAGTTGGTCTCAATCTGTGCAGCATGTTGATCCTATAGGATTTGTACTGCGTGCTGAGTACCAGCGGTGGTTCAACCGTTGACACATGTCTCATACGTTCCTGATTTGAATACTCTCTTTTGCCTATTCAAAATGAATAATTAACTATGGAGATTAGGAGCTGTATAGCTTTGTGAGATACTAATGTGGGTCAGGCATTGCTGTGATACTGTTACTTCACTTTGACCACCCCCGGAAGACCTAGGGGGTCAAAAGCAGACAGGGCCAGCATGTGAATTGGTTGTCCAGCCCTTCATCTGATACCTTGCGTCTTCACATATACCTCCATCCCTTTTGAGGCATGAGGTAAACATTACTTGAGGTAACGGTGGTACTTGAGTTAACCCTGGTACACGATTGAACACTGTGGCACAGGAAGTATCTTTGGGTTTAATTTGGTCATCTTGCAGCCATTGTAATTCTTCAGATTTTGGAATGCAGGATGTTGGTATACGTATGGTGCAACTGTGACAAGTTATTAAGAAGCATTTCTTATACCACATGTGTAATTATGTAGTAGTACGTACAAATGGCTAACATAACCTCATGGAGCGAGATGTTGACGGATATACGGTAAATATCAAAGTTAATTGATATTGCGGCCGCTTTGAAGAAGGACAAATACAACACCACACATGGGAACCGCCATCTTTGGCTACAGTACCAGACAAAAAAACATAACACATTTCACATGGTACAAAAAGATACAAAGATACAAAAGTAAAAACAGTTGCAAGATGCATTGGATACTGGATCAATGTATCTTAGTAAGTGTAGTTCAGAATATTGTTCACATCCCACTTCAAATCATTTGTTTGTAAACTATATATGCAGCAACCTATGTTGTAATAACAATTTTAGCTATGAAGAACACAATTGGCAGTGAGTCTTTATATTAAAATTATACTAACGATAAATATCAGACAGGATTAAACAATTTGTATCAGGAAAAAAAATGAAAACTATAATTGTGGGTATTTAGGATAAGAATCTACAAACCATCTTTTACATCTGATCCATAATAAACAGACGACAAAGACAATTTCAAAAAGAAGAACTGACATTTCTAGATTGGCTATCCTTCTTTATCCATAAATCATGCCTCTACCATCTTTAATACTGCTGAAAGACTTGACCCAGAAAACAGCCAACAAATACACAGCCACCCACTATACCAACAAATATCATTTTCTTTATTAAAACATACAGCAGAAAGTACATGAATTGCCTCATAAAATTGTTAACATTGACATAATTGTTGATGTCGAATAGACACAAAAAAAACCAAAAGGTGCAGTTATTTGCTGGTAGATTGGTGACTGCCGGTAGACGGTGGCATTCTATGCAGTTGGAAGCCTGTCCTCATAACAGATATTTTATATATTGTACGGATATGCTACGCATTTTTGCCCAGTGCATTCTATTTCCAGTGAGGGAAAAAAGTAAAACCTGCTGTAGTGGCCACCTGGATAAAGTGGTCAGTTCCCGCCGGTCCCAGCCAATATAGTATCATCACAGTATTGGCCACCTGAACATCCTGGCCACTCTGATCCCTTGGGTGGCCACTTTATACACGAGTTTGACTGTAGTACTCCATAACAATCCACAATTTAACGAGACACAGAATCAGCATCAGTAGAGCAGCACCATAGCATTGGGCAACCTTTGTGTTTGAAGCAGCCGTAGTTTCACTAGCAAGCCACTTCATGATTTGACAGACCACGTTAAAATGACGATAAATCGACCAATTTTAATCTATTCAGGGATACCATGTGAAGTTCTTGTCCAGGGCCTGAAAGTCAGGCAAGGGAAACTTTATTTGACATGAAAATATACATGAAAAAGCCGGATTTCAGGCTTCTATCTGACAACTGGTTTCTCAGTCTATTGATTATTAATAGAAACAAAACACAAGAAAAACAAGAAACTGTGTGTAAACCTTGAACCTCAATGTGGGCATTACATAACCAAATGACCAAACGAGGGCGTCCTATTTCGGACAGTGTCTCTTAAGAAATAATGTTTATTTGGTAAAAAAAATTATTCAAAAGACATCTTGAAATAACAGTTGAAATATTGTTATCAAGTCACTTTTTTTGAAAAATGCACATCCTTTTAATTCATTCAGTAACTGTTTCATCAGAGAGGTTTTAAATCGTAACTCTCCTACTTCCTCTGAAAGGATACCATTTATTATGTAATCTCATGACATAATAATGCGTTTATGTAATGCATTTATTATGTATTCACTGTCCTGGAAGATTAGAAGGGATTTCAGTCATAGGACTATAAAGGAGAATACAAATCTACTAAACGTTTCCATTTGAAAGTTTAGTTCTGTAATCTGTACATGTATTTTATATTTGATGTAAAACTTACACAGTCTCGTTTCAAAAGAAAAAGGTTGAGGTTGAAAATGTGTTTTATTGTGGCAAAGATCGGTTGACATTATTATGGTTTAAAAGTCTCATTCTCAGTCTCTTTAATAACCTAAGCACAGGCGTCTTCTTTACATCCGTCCATTGTGTCAGGGGGTCTCTCCCACAGACCCATAAATCATCTTCTCAACCCAACACTCTGGCCCACAAAAAATCTGCCAGGGAATTTCATGTCGCTAATGACGATGACGATGGTGGTAATCCAAACCCCAGCACAGAGGAGGGAAAAAAAGGAGAGAATGCAGGAGGGAGGGAGGGAGAGAGAGAGGAAAGGAGGGAGGGAGAGAGAGGGAGGGAGGGAGGGAGAGAGAGAGAGGGAGGGAGAGAGAGGGAGGGAGGGAGAGAGAGGGAGGGAGGGGGAGAAGGGGAGAGGGAGGGAGAGAGAGGCTCCCTTCGTGATGATTCGTCACGGAACCATGATGCGAAACATTCGGCTTACTCTTGGGGAAATAGGTTTATGATTGGCTAGCAGACATGACCAGAGAAGTGGGGCTTTGGAACCAATTCTTTTTTTAATGATAAGTTCCGGTTCACAAGCAGCAAAGGAATCAAGAACTTTTAAAATATATTCAGAAAAAAAATGACCAAATCAGCAGATGTCTATTCTTTCAGGTCAATTTTAGTGGAGGTGAGACAAATTGTCTATGGTATACCAATCAGAACAGAGATGGGTCAACTGCTTATTGTTACCTACATTCAATATAACTAAATTAAATTGTCTATGGTTACCAATCGGAACAATTACTTATGAGACTGAAATAAATAAAAAAACATTCCAAGTAAAATGCCAAATAAAGTTCTACATAAAAATTAAAAATTAAATTCTAAATAAAACTCAAAATACCAAATAAAATTCGAAATTCAAAGTCACAATAAATCACGATAAAGGTCACAACAGAATTCAAAACCAAACAAATTAAATTTAAACAAATGATATCCATAATGACATTCAATCAAGATCGTGAACTTTCACGCCTCAAAAGCTGCACAACACCGACGCACGAGTCAAAGATTAAAAACTATCCCTTATTCAATTATCAATGGTCACGTTATTACAAATAATGATCCCCAATCCACTCATCCATCGTCCCAGAACATCAACCATTCCTCAATGTAATTAACTAAAACACAAACAAAAACTGCCAACTGTTAAGGGCGTAATTATGACAAAGCATGGATAATATTTGGTGATTTCCTGTTTAATGTTGACACGATAGCCCACGGCAGGGTAGGAGTATTAAATGAGGAGAGAAAATACCAATAAATAGGAGCATAAGCCACAGGAAAACCAACACCAACAAATCTGTCTTGTACAGATCTGTCTTGTACAGATCTGTCTTGTACAGATCTGTCTTGTACGGATCTGTCTTGTACGGATCTGTCTTTATCTATCACTACGTCCACACTGCGAGCCAATAAATCCTCACCAACGGGAAT
>JAVCKS010024452.1:0-12889 GCA_032273685.1 Pteraster tesselatus | reverse complement strand
TACTCGGTATTCTGTACTCGGTATTCTGTACTCGGTATTCTGTACTCGGTATTCTGTACTCGGTATTCTGTACTCGGTATTCTGTACTCGGCATTCTGTACTCGGCATTTTGTACTCGGCATTTTGTACTTGATATTTTACTTAAAACACTTCCTCGGCCTCGACCATGATATGAAATAACTGTCCACTGTTTAATATACACTTCGAACTCACCCATTAGGTTTTGCATAGCGCTGTTGAGAACTGCAATCCAGCCAACAATCCACAACTGACTGTCCAAATCATCAGTTATATCCTGAATCATGACACCTAGTGCCTTAAGCTTTACCGCCAAGATAAAAGCACAAATAAATGATACAACCGCCATAATCCAGCCCCGTGGACCTTTATCGTATTCGATAGCTGTTCGTGTTGACGCCATAATAAATTATTGTAAACGAGTACACGAGGATTATTAATATGGCAAGAGAACCAGGACTTCAGTCGCAGGTGTGCTTACACACGTTACAAACAGAGTTTTTTCGGTTGACGGAGAAGAATAAATTGAGAGGTACGGGTAGCACCTCTTGGTTGTGGCTTTGGCCGCTGCTAAAACACTCAGAAGCAGTAAGGCGCAATAGCGGAGTACTCAAACGATTACTAAGTAGGCCTACACGTAGTAAAAAAGCACCGCGATCCCAATCTGTATTCAGCTCAGGTCATAACGTTCTACCGCTGAGTATTTTATTTGCCTGCGGTACGAATGTTTAGCAGGCAAAAATTAATGTTGTCTGTTCGTTAACAATAGGTTAAACGTTATCGCAGGTGCGTGTGCAGTGATGCATGCATGGTATACGGTTAAAAGGAGTGAGCGGGTAAAGGTTTTTTTAATTCTATACACACATACATGTACATGTAGTACATGTATGTGAAATACTTTTAAATAAACACACCGTGTATACGCAGCATATGTTTTTGTTTTGGCTCAACTCCAATATTGATACGTCCAGCTCCACTTGCGGGGGGAATGGGGAGGAGACTGTGGTAGCAGGCCTGTGAGGTGTTGCGGACCTGAAAATTAGCGGGCTGGGCACTCGGAGTCCTTAAATCGCCCGACAAACGGGCCGACTTCACGGGGGTTGCCTGGTCTCTTTCCTCGTTCCTCCTTTTATCCCTCTCTTTTTCTCTTCTTTTAGAACAAAGTATAGTAGCTGGTGCAAAGAGCACTTAATTTTTGCTAAAAGCACCAACCAACCAAACAACAACAACAAGGTTTTTCATTCTAGCTCGCAAACTCGACGCGTAGAGCAAACAAAGTTTGTAAAGATTCGAGGTGTGATCATAAGGTTTTCCAGAGAATTTTCCTTATTAGTTTTATCTCTGGTTTTTAACCCTGGATGTACACCAGGCCAACGGGCCCAGGAGGATGATTTGTATAGATGGTAATCATTTGGTAGTAATGATCACTAAAGTTTGTATAGCGTCAGATCCGTCAAATAATGACGCCCAATGCGCTTCAAAGCAATACGAATAATGTATAATTTATGTAAAACTAATTAAAATTGTATTTATATTTGAAGAAACAGAACTTGGAAGAGTTCGGAAATAAAACGACCGGCTCCATCGCGGACGCTCTGGCGAGCTACTTCCTAAAATTGTGTAGCAATTTGCTTTTGTGTAAAGTATTTAAGTTGGCAGTAAAGAATAGACGGTTGTTTAACCCTCTAACTACCGTTGGCGACTGTAGTCGCCAGGAATGTATACCATGTATACCAGTCATTATGAATAGAATACAATGTGTAATTTTAGCCGGTTCTTGCTAGTCTTATTCTGAAAACAATTTGGTAGCAAAAGGGTTAAGCTTTATCCATAACGACAAATTATTTCGTTTCTATAGTTCAATTATGTCTCTATTCACAGGAACCGACAATCCTCAATACGGAAGCTCTGTTCGAGAAATTCCAGGTATATTCGATACGAAATTTGAAGCATTTGAAAATTTAAAGACGACACCAGTTTTAAAGAACTACAGAATAAACTGGAAGCTTAGGAGTTATCAAAACCCGGAAATTGGCTCAATTCTTCTTCTGTGGTCAACTTGAGATAATACTTGGCAAAATCAAGCTAGCCATTCTTCAGAAAGACGACGTGCAAACTGCGATTGACGCCATTATATAAGCAGAGGAGCTCGTCGCTTAAAGAAAGCACAAAATCAAGAAAGCCGATATCAGCAAAGCAGGCTGGTTTACGGTACAGCATTTGGAGAAAGGCGCAAAAAAGGAGCAGTCAGCGGAGGAGCAAAAGAAAGTATAATATTAGCAGAAGAAGCTGCTCTCAAGGATTTGTGTTTTAGCGCCTGTCGTTTCGGGACATGAATCGCCGACACTCGCATTTGACATTCAGACTGCTGTAGTGCCCTGGTTTCCCGCATCTAAAACACACTCCGGGGTTTCCTCTGCATGTTGAACCATCGATGAAAATTTGCTCGTCGGCGGTGTAGTCGACGTTGCTGGACGATATACGGCAGAAAATGCTGTACTCTATAGCTCCGATTCTTCTGCTTACCTGCTGAATGCCGCTCTTGGCTGAGAACTTTACGGTTAACTCTGAACTGTTCGTCGTTTCCTCTCTTCTTGAATTTGTATAGTTGTCGCTGGTGCTGATCGACCGTCGAATCGTGGCCATCTGCGCATCCGAAATTTTATTCTGCGACACTGAATCCTGTGCTCGAACTCCGAAAGCTTCCTCGAAACTAGAGCCTCCATTTGCAACAATAAGGTACTCTGCTCTGTTGAAACCATGGTGTATGGTACTCTCTAAAAACCATGGTGTCAAATATGACACTTTTTTAACACCATCATGGTGTCCGAAAAGGGATAACACATCGACACTGCCATGGTGTCATACTATCTGACACCATGACAGTGTTAGTTTTCCCACACCAAAATGGTGTTATTTAATGACACTTTACCGGTGTCGTAAATAACTACACCGCCGCCCAGGTAGCAAGCCCATAATAATTATGGGCAGGATATGGGCCAAAATATGGGTTCCATATGGGTGGCCCATATAGAATTCTGGACCCAAGATTCAGAAGGAGCCCGCCCAGATATCCTATGTGGGGCACATCTCGGGCCATAATGGGTCAGTCTATGGTTCCTCAGCTTATAGATCGTTAGTCTTGATTGGCGACGTTCATTTTTGTTTAACGTAGTGCGATAGCTCAATACCACGAATTACTGGAGAAGAGATCTGTATCACACGAACATTTGGATCAAAATGAACGTCTTGACGCTTTTGGCCCTAGACCCCGCCCACATTTTTTTTTCTGGCAGCGATTATATTATGCACGAATGAAATGCATGCGCACAATTTAATTCTCGCAAATTCTAACGCCGGTTTATGGGTTCAACACTCACAGTACTCCTCAAAGCCATTTCTCGAGGCATACCAACAATCATAACCTAGCTACGTAGCTACGTACGTCTAGGTACCGTTTGCACTAGCGGCAATTGTTGATGTGTATTTCTTTGCTACTCTTTGTTTAGATTCGAGTACACACTTTATACTTCCATTGTTGTATATTAAACATGTTAAATGAGAATACTAACCTTTGGTGTCATTAATTTAACACTATGGTTTTTAGAGAGTAACTGTACAGCACATGTCCGCCTTGTGTGTGACCGTCGGGTAGAATGACGTCACCTCGATTTATACAACGCCCTATATTTCACACGCCAGTGAACATTCACTGTACTGTGAACTCACTACGCGAAGACAAAACTTTCACGCATGATACTGTAACGCGTGAAAGAAATATTATTTTGATGAAGAAAGATGACGGCGCTCATTGGTCGAAATGATAATTTATTTGAAGAAAAGTTCGTAGAAATAAAAATTTCCCGGCCCACCATTTATTATTGCATTATGTTGTCTCAATCTCCATAAAGAGGCAGTTACTCATTAACTAAAAACTGGTTGTAAGATAGCTCTAAACTGAGACTGCTTAGTCTAATCTAAGACTTGCTTCTTTCTTTTTCTTTTGTAAAAATTGTATGTGTGTTTAAACTTTATCCGACATTCTAATATGTATCTGTAATGTAGTGTTTGTATACTTTAGATAAATTAATTGAACAAGCTAAGTAAAATACATTAAATTAATTATATATAAAATAATTGTAATAAATAAATGCAATAAACTTGATGATATATTATATATAAAAAGTAAATAAATTTACTAAATACAATAATTTAAATTATTAAACCTATTTATTAAATAAATTAATTTAATTTGATAAACCTATTATATAAATTAATTTAATATTTTATTAAATCCAATGAGCTACACGCAGTTCTTTATATATAACTCTATGGCTACACGTGATCAGTCTATGTTCAAGACTCTCCTATATTCCACGATCCATCGCCACAAGAGGGCGCGCTATCACGCCGAATACATGTACAGTACATTCCCGGCCCGGTCGCGCGGATAGTCTGCTGTGGCAGGTAATTCTGAAGTCATCATCAATGATAACGTTTTAAACTTTACACAGGGGAATTACCCCACAGCATGCAACAGCTGAAAACTGCTGGAATATATGTTTTGTCTGTGTAGGTTATGTACGTCTTCCTCCTGCCTTCCTCCTGCCTTCCTCCAGCCGGTCCAGGCTCCATAATCCATGTTGATATTCTATCCTAGCCTAGTACTATACTGTACTAGTACTAGTACTAGTACTACTAGTAGTAGCTAGCACGCAGTAGCTATTTCCCATCTGTTGAACTTAAATTGTAGTACTACTACTAGTACTAGTAGTAGTACTAATGTACATGTCTCCTCCACGTTGAGACTTCTTAATCTTAAATTCTTATATTTTGTATATGACTTATGATTATGGTCGGGGAGGGTCAGAAGTATTATTATTAATATGGAAGGTACCACTAGCACTACTCTGTCTCTGCACTCTGGCATGAACCAACGTCATCATAATTCATTGCAATAATTATTCCTAGTTTAGGCATTTCCTCAGTAATTTAATTGCTTTTGCAGCACATCTGGTATCAGGCAAGTTATGATAGGCATTCCGTTAAAATAAAACAAATTAATCGTGCCAACATCATGCTCACTACACTACAAAGTACAATCAAATACATTACATTTACAACTTGAACTACGTACAACTACAGGGTTTCATGAAAATTATTGTGTGACATTATTGTATTGGCCAAGAATTAAGGTGCTAACCGCTGGTTTCCTTTCGTTTATTCCTCCCAAATTGACCTATTTAGACTAGGAAAAATCTACGATTAGGAATCAGTTGAGAAAGAAGTTTTAAATTTGGCTAAAACTAGTGGTGGTTTAATGATAAAAATTACACTTTTAGTTTTACAATTCTACCTTATCCATATGAGGCTAAAGAGCTACGCTTGTACGTACTGTATCTGCGACTAGACTTTCAACTGCAAGTGTAGCTGTTTTTTAGGATACAAAAACAGATGATTCCTAATTTTAGATTTTTCCCAGTCTAATTAAGGCACATTTGAGAAAATAACCAAAGGGAAACCGGCGGTAAGCACCTGAATTCTTCTCTTGTAAGTTGTGTTGGCCTAGGCTCTCACTACAGCAGTTGTAAGACTAAGTAAGAGTAGCTATTCACCAGGCTTCCTTGTGCAATTAGGAGTGCCCGACAAAGTTTTCCACGATAGTTGGTTGACCTACGGTTTAGCGGCGTAAAACTCATCTTTAGTTCCTGTTTGGTTGCCGAATAATACCCCTATTTAATTTATGCATATTTTATATTTGAAAATAAAGGTAAAAGTTTTGTTGGGGGAAGTTTAGTATTGAAGGAAAAGGTTTTTAAGTTTACGCTGCTGAACTGTAGGCCACCCTTAAGTTTTATTTCTTCATATTTTTTTTTATTTTCTCACAGATATGAGATTTACTTCCCTTCTTCTAAGCATAACCCTGTATTAACAAACTTCCTCCGACACCGACAGAAATATCATCATCGACATGCTCGCCTTTGCTATCTTTGCCGTGACGTTGGTTGTCACTTTGATTATTGGGGTGATATATTTGTACCCGGTAAGCTCATTTACGGTAATTTGATCGATATCTTTGTAGTCAAGCCATTTTGAAAGACCACAGTCGGGCCTCAAATTCTATAACTTGCGTGACCACTAGGAGACAAATTTGTGGGTTCCAAATTTAGTTTTTTTTGCGGGGGAATTTTAGTATTGATATTCCAGGGGCTAAATTTAGGTATTTTCGGATCGAAAAAACATACTATTACTAATATACTGAGTTAGCAAGATCTCAAAAAGTCAAAGGTTCAAATTAACCGTAAAAAAGTCTGTTGTCATTGATAGGTAAGATTGTATAGTATACATGTACATGTACTTTGTTTTTGTGATAATTTGCTTTGACCAAAATAAACAACTGAGCAATGTCCTCTTCTATTTATCCAGGCAGATAAGTCTATTTTTGGAACAAGGGAGCATTTGTGATCAATGCTATTACAAAAAATGACTTAGCAAACTATAGATACTTCATGCAGAAAATCCTACTCTATTGGTCACTTTTGCAATCCAGACAAGCATTGAGCCATTTGTTTTCTCTCCGCGAAGTAAAAACAAGTCACAGTCAAGCCGGGTGTGTGACCTCAGGTCGCGAAAAAGCCAGGATGTCCGACCAACAGAATAAACCATAGTTTGTACAACTCATTTTAAAAAGTATTTCCCCTGCTTGGTACTTTTGTGGAAGAGCGACTTGAAGCCTCACGCATAAACCAGATGCGATTTGCGGCGTGGTTTAGTTCGCTCAAAAAGAAAGTTCGCTGGTATGAAAGTGACTCTTGTCACTAGAAGTACTATAAGAGAAAAACAAATCTTTTTTTCCCCCTTGTTCTTCTTTCCTTTAAAGGGATCAGCCAAGATCAGTACAATCCCAGGTCTTGCTGCAACGCATCCAAGGTAAACAGTTTTTTCGATTGTCGTATTTTCAGGTGGGGATCCTCAATAGCTCAACGGTAGGAATATCAGACCTGATTGATTTCTGGGGTAATCTATGGTTTAGCGATAATTGAGCAGTGAAAACCCCCCAAAATATTAGTTTCTTTAACAAACTCAAAAAACAAAATTCCCCTTAACTATTGTATATTTAAAAGCAACACAAACTCAAATTTCCTTTAATAAACTCACAGTAGGTAATAATTTAAAATAAAAAAAGAAACTAAGATTCGAAATGTGGTAAGTGTACTCCGTTAGGTCAACCGATTTTGCCTAACCCTGATTCTTTGATTCAATTCCTGAAGAGATGGCAACCTTGCGGAAATTACTGCGGCCGGGAGCATATATCAATTCCTTACGAAGCTTCACAAGGACAAAGGACCGATTGTCTCCTTCTGGTTTGGACCTAAATTTGTTGTCAGTATCGCCTCCCCGGAGCTCTTCAAGGAACACGAAGGTGTCTTCGACCGACCGCGTAAGTTTTTATCGTTAAAGGTAATCAGGCAGAAAATCTCGGATGAATCTAGGGAAACACACATTGATCAGTGGGGTGGAGGAGGGCCGCAGAACCTCGGGATTTGAGGCCAGGTGCTGAATACGGAAACATACTAATTATTTTCAGCGGAATTCTTCGAGCTGTTTAGGCCCTTGATTGGTGACTGCTCTCTGCAATATGCAAACAAGGCTGACGGCAGAGCGAGGCGCCTCTTGTACGACCCCTCTTTTGGACATCAGGCAATCGTTAACTTTGCTGGTACTTTCAATGAGGTAAGATGATTCTCTGAGTGAGGCATGCAGTGGAAAAAGCAACTGGTTTTCAACCGCCTAGCTGGCAGTTGTCCAAATTGGGGGGTGGATGGGACATTTGGGGTTGATGTGATATTTGGGGGGGGAATGGGACATGTGGGAGGGGGGTGGGATATTTGGGAGATGGGGTATTTGAGAGGGGGTGATGGGGTATTTAGGGGGATGAGACATTTGGGGGGATGGGACATTTGGGGGGGGGGGGAAGGATTGGACATTTGGGGGGGGGGGAGGATTGGACATTTAGGGGATGGAGGATTGGACATTTGGGGGGGTGGGGAGGATTGGATTGGACATTTGGGGGGGGGGGGAATGGGACATTTGGGGGTAGGGGAATGGGTCATGTGGGGGAATGAGACATGTGGGGAATGAGATAAGTGGGGAATGAGATGTTGTTGGTGTAAGACATTAAGAATCTTTACCCTAGTATTATGAACTCTCATCCATTGAAACCCTATCTTGTTATCAGTTGGCCAATGAGCTAGTCACAAAATTGTCGACCGTACCTAAGAACGACCATTTGCCGTTGGTCCAGTACTGCCATGCAATTGTCATCAAGGCACTCACCCGGACGTCATTCGGTGATTACTTCAAAGACGAAAGCAAAATCCTCAAGTTTCAAAATGCCTACAGTATCGTAAGTGTCAAATTGGGAAACGAAATGGAAAGTCAGTCTTATATTTTAATAGGGATGTCAACGCAAATGTCCAACTCCTTTGTTGTACATGTAACTTATGCCAAATAAAAGAGGGACAAATAGAGAAATTTAGAACAAATTTATAAAAACTCATCTGGTAAACGGTATACAGATTATTAAATTTTAGATTTAGTAAACCTTCCCAAAAGTATACAGACGTGTAAAATGTAAAGTGCTCCTCATCTGAGCTTTGTGCATTATGCACTAACAGGCCGCGCCGTGTGCATGTAGCAGCATGAGCTGTGATTGGCTTTCATTCCTAACCTAAGTAGGCTTAGGCTTAGTCCTAGTTACGCCATGGAGTAGTGACTGCAGTGATTGGAGTAGGTACTTTCACTTCACTTTAAGATGTATGCAGTACACCGCTGGACAAGCATCTTTTAGCAAATATGCCCAATAAAAACACACATATCTTTGTCTTTGCTGATCTTTGAAGTGTTGGAGGGAAATGGAAGTCAGTCTTTCGGATGGCCTGCCAGAGGTTGGCAGCGATCGGCAGATAAAGTTTCAGGAAGGTACGGAAGGTTGCCATAATACTATAAAGGAAGAAATCTGAATGTGTGTCTGTCTGTCTGTCTGTTTGCCATTGATTACCTCTTCAACCGCTTATCCCTCCCCACCCCCTCCCTTTCTCATCAATGAATTTTTGCTAGAAACCTGTGCTATTCAACTTTAATGAACCAAAATCCGTTTACAAGAATCATTTTGAAGATAGATTCTCGGATTCTCGGCCAGATTCCTAAACCTACAAACGTTTCATGCTGCAGCTTTGGATTTCCTGCACGAGGTCATCAGAGACGTGATCAAAAACCAGAGGGAAAAGCCACCGGTCGGGCACCAAGTCTTCATCGATACCCTCCTAGAGAACAACCTGCCAGAACGTCAGATACTAGACGACTGCATAACGTACATGGTGGGAGGTTTCCACACGTCTGGTTATCGTGAGTATTTAGGAAAAATGAGATGTGGCTATTCAAGGACTCAGTGCTCCTACTGATAATATGACTCGACCGATGAATGTAACATATTTTGGTTTAGTGGCCTTTTTGCACACTTAATATGCGATGTATCGTGTCCGTTTTTGTTTCATCTCCAGTGTTGGCGTGGGCCTTGTATTTCCTCGCCACTCATCAGGACTGTCAGGAGAGGCTATGCCGTGAGGTCACCGAGGTCGTAGGTCAGGGGGACGTCGACCACTCGCACTGGCCCGATCTCAAGTACGCACGACATGTCGTTGATGAAAGTCTACGTGTGTCTGTGCTGGCTCCGTACGCTGCTCGCTTTCAGGATACGGACACGATGCTCGGGGGTCATGTGATTCCGGCTGGGGTGTGTGCCTATTCTATATGCTAGTTTTTGGGGGTTTTTTTTGCCATGATATAGTGGTTGCTAACATTTGTTTTTTGTATGGGTGCCTCTCAGGACATATTTACAGAACCCTACAAATGTTTTTCAACATTTACCCATGTCAGTAACGGGTTTGTAAATGTTTCGGTTCAGTACTTCGTTTGAATTGGTGTAAAGGCCATTCGCATGGCAGATATTAGTGATAGTTCATATAGGGAAGTTTCTTTTTACGTACTTTGAAAAAAATGTGTAGTTTTGAGATGCCTTTTTTAAGCTGTGAAAAATAACCGAGCACGAGACATTTTGTTGTACTGGCCACAGCTCCTAGGCACAGAGCCCTAGTCACAGCATGCATTCTGTCAGCAACAGCTATTACACTCTTAGATACACGCCAGTATTACGTACACACAACAGAGAACATGCAAATTTACGCTGTGCTTAGTCTCTGCTAAAGACTGACCAACTCATCTACACCGGTACACAGAGGCATACCAAACCACGTTTTACCAACAGCGCCCTCCTCAAACATTTAACGACCATACGCAACTGTGCCGTCTAGGTCGCAGCTACATTGCGATTTTGCGCTTGTTTCTGTAGACCACCTTCCGACCCCTACGAATTTCCCCCTCCCTCCAAGGGGTCCACAGATTGTAGGTTGGGAACCACTGATGTAAAAGATAAATATAAATGGTAGGTTGTTGGTGATGTTTATGCGGATATTTCGACCAACAGACTCCAGTGTTTCACGCTTTGGGAGTGATGTTGCAAGATGAGGAGATGTGGCCCGAACCGGAAAAGTAAGTTATAGAAAATTAGCTCTTAGGCAAGTCCGTAGACTAGGGTACCAAATTTCTGATCGTTTTCCCACTGTTACTTTTGTATGTGTTACTATGGCTGTTAATGATTATCGTTGTCGGTTTTAATAATGATTTTAAAATGTTAGCGAGGAATGTTATACCAATTCAAACACAGCTGCAGACACCCTAACAGTAAAGAGTAAAAAGTGCATGCATATTCCGGACATAACGTGGACACGGCCACACTTGGGTACCTAATTTAGAAACGGGCCCTATCCAGTAGATTGGTCTTCAGCAGAAACAGTTAAGCCCTGGACACTCTACAGTGGAAATCCACAATAAACGCGGCGTTGAACGGCATGTTCAATGGTGGCGACATTTCAAGAGTAGACTTAATCGCTGAATGTCGGTCTATGTCGACGTTCGCGTCTGCTTTATAACGTGTTGAAGTTTGGCTGGCGTTCATTTTATTATTAGGCGGAACTTGATTGGCTGCAAAAGGGCACTGCCATAGCAACCGAGTGCAAAGAGCATGCCCTCTATTGGTCACTGTTATTAGGCTTGTTGATGAATGCAGCTTTCATAGTAACACCGTGTGTCTGATCACTGCCGCTGTGTGATATCAATAATCTTAAACATTTTGTTCAACTTTGGCATTCGTTGCATTAATTTCAGCCATAGGATTTTAGTTATTTAGGTATTGGGTTGTTAATCAAATATTTTTACCGTGGCTATTATATTTCTCCTCCGACATGACAAGATTTGACCCAGAGCGCTTCGACGCGAAGAATTTAAGTCAACGCCAGAAGTCTGCCTTCAAGCCGTTCGGCTTCGCCGGCAAGCGGGTTTGCCCCGGACAGCGCTTGGCTTCCAACGAGTTGATAACATTCCTGGCCATCTTGTGTCGGGCCTTCAAGTTTCGCCTCGTGGAGGGGCAGGTCGTGGAGTCAGTCCACGGCTTGGTGACCAGTCCCCGGGAGGAGATATGGGTTACAGTAGAGAAAAGGAGCTAGGCACTGACGGGATTATATTAAATTCCAACATTTTCTGCTTTCTAAAACCAGAAATGTTTTGCTTTTCACCGAAAATAATAACACTCTAAATGCAATATTTTTTTGGGGCACTTTTTTTAGGAATGATAAGAATTGGTTACTTTTACGAATGTCTCCTCTCATATATGTAATAGCTACATCATCCTTACATTTTTAGTAAACTGAGATAAAGATCCCTTAAATAGAAGCTCTTTTATTAAGGCAGTTTTGGGAGACTGCTGGTGAAAGGGGTATATTCCGGCAAAGGGTTGTATGTTTTGGAAACTTCTTTTGGGTATATTTGTTGAGATTTCCACTGCTCGGGGTGTATTTTTGTTTTTATTTCCGCTAAAGCGTGCTTGCCATTTTGTACTTCAGGTAAAGGGTAACGTTTGGAACTGAGCTCAAATTGCCTCCCCTATGGTGGTAGAGGGTGCTGTAAATTAACATTTCTTTATAAGTTTGGCATGGGCTGCTCGGCGGAAGGATTGTATCAATGTGATATCAAATCGAACCTTAAACTGTTGCGGATTGTCGGCTCTCCATGAGAGTCAATGATTTTATTACTGTTAACTCCACAACAGTTCCTGTTTGTATCTTTACTGTGAAATAAAAGTACCGTGCATTATTGTGATGAGTAGCGTGTTTTATTTCACCTATTTGCACAGAATATGTATGCAGAATATCAATCGGGTGATTATAAGTTTTTGCCTGTTCGCCGACGTGTATTTGTCAGTTTACATAATACTGTATACTTAGTTTGCCTGTGACTTTAGTCATAGACCGGTTTCCCAATGTTTGCGAATATTATGCATACTTTCCTCACAAAGGTTGCTCTTGACAACTCCAAAGCTTGACCGAGGCTTGGTGGACTTATTTAGCATTCCAACATTTTATAAATCGAATTGAACATAGAAACACGTGAACTGAAATAGTTCATCAATAGAGCACTTGCCCAAGAAACTGCACGAATTTAAATATACATGTACTTTATGAAAACGGTCTTATTCAGTAACTTGGGCGCCTTTAGAAAAATTCTTTAGATACAACTTTCCTACAGGCGCGCCCCAACTCTCCCAGAGACGCTCTTTATAGTAATATCAACTGTACGAGATACAACTTTCCTACGGGTGCGCCCTAACCCTGAGAGCTAGAGACGCTCTTTATAGTAATATCAACTGTACGAGATACAACTTTCCTACGGGCGCGCCCCAACCCTCCCAGAGACG
>JAVCKS010024441.1:1474-13328 GCA_032273685.1 Pteraster tesselatus | reverse complement strand
CACCTCGGGGGGGGTTAATTACCCCCCCCCCCCCCCCCAACCCCTTTTTAGGAACTTGAAAATCCCCAGCTAGCTAGCGCAAAGCGCAGCCCGGGCACAACGTTTTAAACAGCGCCCTCTATATGAAAAAACTCCGTTTAAGTAATTACGTGCGCCTTGCATGTTCACCGTGGTAACCAAACGCCTATGTCGGAAACATCACTGCCGTGCTTTGCATGCATTGGAAACGCGTAACGGATCGGAAAATTAAACAAGTTGAGCCGAGTCTTTGGAGTACAAAATACAAAGTGCAATTAAGATGAGTTCAAGACAGGTTTTGCAAGGTAGGAGTTGGCACTAAGTAAATGGCCAGGACCCCAACATAAAGTACCATCTACTTGTAGAAATTATTAATTATTTTGTACATTTTTTGGCAGTTTTTGAGCAGTATCAAAAAGCAAGGACCACCTTCGTACAGACGATTGCAGAATTGGCTTCACGATCGCAGAACATCGAACTTCTTCAAAATGCAGGTGGGTCTAGGGAGTAGGGGGACAAGTTCAAGTTGCAGCAGCCACTCAGGGCAACTTTTCAATATAATGTCACCATCTATTCTATACAACTAACAGTACTTATACTAGTACTACTAGTACTACTACGGTACTACTGTCACTAGTTAGACCTCTCTCGCTATTTATTTAGTGATTTTATTTTTCTTGACTGAAGTCACTAGATGTGTATTTGCTAATGCTAGTATTATTTGTATGAATTTATAGGTGTCATGTCATTATTGCGTCCTCTCTTATTGGACGTTGTACCAACTATCCAGCAAACATCGGCTTTGGCTCTCGGACGCCTTGCTAACTACAATGAAGACCTAGCTGAAGCAGTTGTTAAGGGGGACATTCTGCCACAGCTGGTTTATTCACTAGCGGAGCAAAATGTATGTTTTTAGTTATTTTGTTATTTGAGATGACATCATCTCAAAAGTGTAAACAATGACATCCCAGTGACATTGAAATTATCTTCCATTAATTTCTGTTTCCCCTTTAGAGATTCTACAAGAAAGCAGCCGCCTTCGTGCTGCGTGCAGTGGCGAAGCATTCCCCCGAGCTCGCTCAGTCCGTGGTGGACTGCGGCGCCCTTGACGCACTCGTGATTTGTCTGGAAGAGTTTGACCCGTCCGTAAAAGAGTCTGCTGCCTGGGCTCTGGGGTATATTGCAAGACACAATGCAGGTAGGGTGCAAGACCGAAATGATTACCGACATACGATTACTGTAAAAAGCTTTAGGTATCCAAATTAATGTGAAAGGTTTTCGTGACATTTTGTAAAAAATGTAAAACTTTAGTAATTTATCAACCAAACCGAAAAATCAAGAATCCCTTAGAAACTAAAAGCTTTTCTGTTGAATGGGAACAAGAAGAGATTGTGGTCATCAAATCATTCATCTAACATTGATCCATTTTTTTTTCTCTTCAGAGTTGGCCCAATCTGTGGTCGATGCGGGGGCCGTACCCCTACTGGTCCTGGGTATCCAAGAGCCAGAGCTCTGCTTGAAACGTATCGCAGCCTCCGCCCTGAGCGATATCTGTAAACATTCTCCAGAGCTGGCACAGACCGTAGTGGACGCTGGAGCCATTGCTCACCTGGCCCAGATGATCCTCAATCCGGACCAGAAATTGAAGGTGCGGTGTTAACTTTTGTCCTGTATTCAAAGAAATATTGAATCATCTATCTACTGGTGAGTGTTGATTGATTGAGTACTATGTATTCAATCTTCACACCGCGTCACTCAATCAAGCCTAGTTGTGTTGAAAAGGTAGACTCAAAGAAAATGTTCTTGGAATGTCTATCCTAACTGTGAGAAGTCGACCATATCATCGTATAATATAACCTCTTTCCTCCCACTTTTCTTTTTTATCCCAGCGTCAAGTCTTCTCAGCTCTCAGCCAGATATCGAAACACTCAGTGGATCTCGCCGAGATGGTCGTCGAAGCCGAGATCTTCCCGGCCGTCTTGACCTGCCTGAAGGACTCGGATGAGTACGTGCGCAAGAACGTGGCCACCCTAATCCGCGAGATCGCCAAGCACACCCCCGAGCTGGCCCAGCTGATAGTCAACGCCGGCGGGGTGGCCGCCGTGGTGGACTATGTCGGCGAAGCAGAGGGCAACGTCAGACTGCCAGGGGTCATGATGCTGGGATACGTGGCCGCCCATTCGGAGAATCTAGCCATGGCTGTCATCGTCTCAAAGGTTTGGCTTGTACAAATCAGACTCGGAATGTTAGCTTACAATATTACATTTACTCTAAATGGATCAAATCAGAGAGCACGTCTTGAAGATCAGGTTTCAAGGATGAATTTTAAAGTGGCAGGTGTCCCAAAACTTTTGACGGATGAAAGATCATACTCACAATGGAGTACAATCTCTAAAAGGGAATCCTGCAGAAATTGCTTCCAAGAATAGATTCACAAATTCTGATTTTAAATATTCGAATATATATTGTCTCAATTTATATCGTAATTGTTGGAATTTTGTCTGGAACAAGCTGCAAACGATCGTGCTGCACGACCGTTTAACCCAAATTATCTCTGATTGTCCGTTGACAGGGTGTGACCCAGCTGTCCATTACTCTCGCCGAGGAACCCCAGGACCACATCCAGGCAGCCGCCGCCTGGGCACTGGGTCAGATTGGCAGGCATACCCCAGAGCACGCCAAAGCCGTGGCCGTAGCTAACGTCCTTCCCAAACTCTTGAAGTGCTATCTGCGGGCTGATGCTTCCGAAGATCTACAGACGAAGGTAGTGCCATCAAATAATAATAATAATAACTCTTTGTCATCGATACCCTTTTTCCTGGCTTGTTTTTGTGAAGACTGCCTTTATCGTAGTCTACTGTCAACTAACTGTCTAATAAGATGTTCTTTTCAACTCCTTGAAACTCTGATAGGCCAAGAAAGCTCTCAAGAATATCCTCCAGAAGTGCGTTTACCTCCCGGCCCTGGAGCCCCTCCTGCACGATGCCCCCGCCAACATTCTCAAGCACGTCGTGGGGCAATTCAGTAAGGTGCTCCCCCACGACGCGGCGGCACGCCGGCTCTTCGTCACCAGCGGGGGACTCAAGAAAGTCCAGGAGATCAAGGCCGAGCCGGGCAGCGCCCTCCACGAGTACGTCAACACCATCAACAATTGCTTCCCGGAGGAAATTGTCAGGTACGAGCATGTCGTCTGTCAGGTGACGAAAAACTTACATCTCAAAAACAATCTTCAGGAGGGCCTTGACAATTTAACCTGCGCTGGACTAGCATCCAGGGAGAGTAATACTCTCAGTTGCTATAGATGCTACTGTAACCAGGGTTAATTGCCAACCTTGGAACAGACAGGTATACTTGATCTCTAAACTTTATCTTCCCCACAGGTATTACTCTCCGGGTTATTCGGATGCTCTGCTTGAAAGAGTGGAGCAGTACCAACCAGTGGCCTAGACGAAGCGACTACCCATTCGTGCGGAGGAATTTGTCAAGATCTCCCTAATATTTGAAAGTTGTATTTCCTATAATGCAGTACATAATGTATCGATCAACTGTTAATGGCCCGTTGATTTTTATGCTACAGGTTGGGATGTTTTTGTTTTTGTTTGTTTTTTTGTGATGGGTTGAGTAAATTGCTGACAAAAATGAGAACATTATCTTCCCGAGCGCTGAGAATCCTTATCAAAGCATCCTGTTTTGTTTATACTGTTTGTATCCATTGCCATCGTCATTCCTCGATGTCCCTAGTTGAGGTTTAAGGACACACGCCAAATTTCCTAGTTGCCGCTCAAGCAAAGCGTCTGTGCTTTAAAACAAATCACTGTCATTGCTTAAAGCACATGGTCTTAGCAACCGGTGAGGTAACAATGCAATCCATCAAGTACGCATGCTGTTTGGTTAAACTACGCTTCTGGACTTAACCAATTTGTTCTGCTTAATAGTAATGAAGAGTAATTAATACTATTGTATGTAATCAGTTATGTAAGTCGAATGCTATTGAAAACAACAACAGGCATATTAGGGCATTGTGGGGGTTGGGTCGTCAACCCCATGACAACACCATCCTGTACACCCTATCTCCTACATCCTTCCTCGTCAATCTAGTTGCTCTCAGTTGCTTCTCCACCCATCTCCTGCACCTTCCCTCGCCAGTCCTCTTCCTCTCACATCCTCCTCAACCACCTTCTCTCGCATCATTCTTAATACCACTGCTTCCTTTCTCCACCCATCTCCTGCACCTTCCCTCGCCAGTCCTCTTCCTCTCACATCCTCCTCAACCACCTTCTCTCGCATCATTCTTAATACCACTGCTTCCTTTCTCCACCCATCTCCTGCACCTTCCCTCGCCAGTCCTCTCGCTCTCACATCCTCCTCAACCAACTCCCACATCATTCTTCCTCCGGCTCAGCTTCTGTCTGGAGAAAAAAAAAAATAGGGACATTTATTTGAAATGTCAACTATACTAAACAATACATGAAGTAACTATAGAATACCCCGCCACCACATCCCTTTTCTAAAAAGATCCTGGTACCCAGAAGTCACTTCACAATGATTCTAATTACGGTACAAGGGTATCACACTAGTCACCAAATAAGGAGTGGCGGGGTATTCTATAAGTAAGCCCAATACCCTATAAAACAATAGCAATAGCAGTAGCAGTAGCACTAACAGTGGTCAGTGCTTTATTTCTATTGTTAGTTTCTAAAAACTGGCCGTTTTACGGAACAGTCCTCTTTCATGATCTAATTGTATATATTTTACTTTATCTTACTATTGTTTGTATACACTCTTGATTTTGTAATGCCTTAAAATATTTTGCCCCAAAGTCCAGAATAATACGTTTTTTTCATATAGGGCCGAATTCTCTTCTCGAGTTGTACATTATTTTTACCTTAATTTACATACACTTCCGTCAAAGCGAAGACAGTTTCTGTTAGTAAATATATATGTCTCGTTCGTTTGAATATATGCATTGAAAATAATCGCAAAGTAGTAAAAGTCGTTAATTTCTTTCATCAACGATGTAGAAAGTGTCTTTATTTTGTTAATATTTTTTTCAATTAATTTTGATATTAAATTATAATCTGACGTTTTATAAAGTTTCGCGCATGCCTACGGTTACACGGGTACGGTATGATGCTGCTTACGCGTGTGGCAGAAACAAAATAACTACTGACTTTCACAACATTATTATAATAGACCTGGCAGTTGTCTGTCACGCAAGGGCGCTGTATACATAGAACACTAGAAAGAACAATCGATCATGTTTTGTGGAGATTTATACTTTGTACGAGTATCAATTTTAACACGGGAATGTTATGCAGTTAAAATCTTTCCTTCATTGTAAATTAATAGCTTATCCGAGCTAGCTGCAATATTCATTTTTATAAAGCATACACTAGCTCAGTGCAGCTATTTTCTTTGGTAATGGGGCAAAATTCAGTTGCACCATTTTAATTAATAAACATCCGAACGGGTCCGATCGATACTATACGAAGGTTTAAATTTACGGGATCTGAACAAAATCTGGCTACCGTCACTGTCATTGTCAATACCATCATGGAGCTATTATGATATCATGCTGTGTTCGTCAGCGATCAATTTCATGTAGCGATCGCGTTCGTTCATGGTCACGGGTTTTGCCCGGTTGTGTTTTCTGATGCGGTAGACCAGTGAAGGTATACCTCCATGGGTAGACATACTTCCCGTGTCCATTGACCGCGCAAGCACAATGCCCGAATCATTGAAGCGTACATCAGACATTCCGTCGTTGAATAAAAATTCCTGCACGGTTCGATATAGCAACGAGTTCGGTGATAGCAAGGAACATTTTGCTTAAATATGCTAATAATGAAAATACGTTATTCTAAGATATTATAGTGCGTACGTAGGACTGTCATAAAGTCCAAGATTTGGCAGACAATTTCATATTGACCGCACGGTACTTTCCGAGGTTCAGAAATTTTAAATCAGAAATTGTTATTTTATGCAAACTTGAAACTACAATATAACTTTACCCTACTTGGGGGAATTGGGTAAAGTTAGTTAATAATGTGTGATAATATTGTGGATGATTGGAGTGGGGGGGCTGACGTTCTGTCTGACGTCATAATATTAAAAAATAAAATTATTATCCATCCATATGATCCCAGCCCACAGGGGAAAGTGTACCCACGGCGCAAGCGTTAACCAACAACAGTACCAGCAGAATGCTGATGGGCGGGTACCCTATAGGCCCTGTGACGTAGCCGCCCTGCTAGCTGCCATTCGGCTACGTACGTGTATGCGTACAATACACCTGTTTGATGTGATTAGAAATATACATGTACATGTAACTTAGTGTACACGTACTGCGTACACTGTACGCCTGGTTAAAAAGTGATCAAACTCGCAGGTTGTTCAGCGGAATAAAAAGAATTTCCTACCATATCGAAACAATATTATCGTCTACAGTGCTAAAATGGTAAGTTCTTTATACACGTATCACCATTACACATTATTGGGTTAATTATTTATTAACGTGCTGTCCAGTACCTTGAAGGTATTACCAACAAGTCCGAGTGAGAGAGGGAGACAGAGGCAGCGACCTCTTGCTGTGCCAATTTAACAACATTGCACTGTCAAGGGCGTATTCGGATTCATGTATTTTGTAAGTTCGTTTTAATACTAATTAACTGCAATTGTACATGGCAGATTGATGGGTATTAATTGATGGATCGTAAACACACAGGATTTAGTTGAATAAATTAAGTACTCAATTTAGTTTCAGCTGCCGTTGTACAATACAGAACTAAACTGAAGAACATTCGGAAACACAGAACAGGTAGGCAAATATTAATATTTATCAAACCAAAATGTAGATTTTTTGTAGGTTTTCCTTGAAAATGGTTGGTATTCCTACAGTTTTAGTGGTGTAAACTATATTAAAATGTATGCAGTTAATGCCACTTTTAAATATGATATTATAAAAGATTTACTAATGCCATTTTTATATAATGAACCCTAGGACAACCAAAGGGTTATTTGCAAATCCTTTTTTCAAATGTTGGAAACACTTCATTTCATACACAGATTTCATGCATAGATTGAAACGACTGTGATCGTCAGTGTGTGACGGGAAGATTGTTTACATATATGACGCTAAAACCTTGTGGCTATTAATATAACATGTCTACCAAAACTCATCCTAAAGTACCCGTTCGTCAAGCGATGTAAGTAATAGTAGTAACAAAGTGGGACCCAATCCAATTGAAAATGATTAGGCCTAATCATAATTTATGATTTACGGAAACGAAGTCGAGTAACGATAATTCCCGACCACCACGTCCCCTTTCTTAATATGCCCACGTACGTACCCAGACTTCACTTCGTAAAGATGTTACTGACAGTTGTACCAGACCAATCACAAAATGGCACAGTTGTACCAAGAACATTTTACCGGTGATCGGGAAAGCATTCTATTATTATGAAAGAGTACCTCACCAGTCACCTCACCAGAGAACCTTACCAGTCACCACCACGTCCCTTTTCTAAAAAGAAATACCATTGTACCCAGACTTCATTTCATAATGATGCCAATTACAGTAGTACCAGACTAGACATACAGGAGGTTCAAGCACCGTGTTTAGGTTGTTTTATTAGGCTGACAAAAAAACTAAATCCTTACCGCCCCCAAAAAATGCTCCCACCCTAATATAATAGTATGTATTTTTGGATTGATTTTTTATTTTTCACTTTTGTTTTTAACGGGATACACCACAGACCCCGAGGTTTTGAAATTTTTCGGAAATGCTGTCGTTACATAGCTGCAAACATTATTTACTTACCGACCCCGATGAAAATTGTCTGCCTGTGCTTAGGTCCAAACGAACCCGTGCCCCACCCCCGCCCTCAACCGATAACCACAAGGAGAACAGTTCCTCTAATGGGCATGGCAACGGGGCCGCCAGGAGCGATGACCATGAAGACACTCCTCCTCATCAGGAAGTTGGCGAGCGATTGCTCACCCTGGTACTACCGGGAGATAAACTAGTCAAAGCGTCCATTTCTAAAAAGTTAGTGGGTGTTTTCTTTGGTTGTGTCAGCCTCATCGCATCCGAACCAAAGTGCACCATGACAAAAAATTTTTTTACAGTTCCGATTGAAGATCGGAACTTCTAAAAGAAAAAAATCAAATGGATAACTATATTTGTCAGGACTGACTTCAAAAATGTGATTACTTTTACTCATATTTATCGCAATTGTCCGTCCCTACAGTCTTTCTGATTTTTTACAACCATTGTCAGGACTATATGTGACATGCAGTTACGTAGTTAGGTGGTTTATGCGAGGTGTGATGCAAAAATTATTAAAATTATTACAGTAAAATTAACAAAATAAAATAAAATTTACAATGTATATAAATTAAATGTAAATGAGTACACTCTACGAGAATGTGACATCGTTGGTTATAAGCTGGCACGTTTAAGCAACAAGTTACAGTAAATAATATAAAAATGTGCAACTTTGTTTTTGACAGTACGCAGGTTCTGGATCTACTCATCATGATAGCGTCCAAGAACAAGCTGAACCCGACAGGACACATGATTACCCAGCCCGGCCTCAGGCCCAAGGACCCACCCGTTCAGGTAACAAGGCACGCCACTTTGCTAAAGGCTGCTGGGCCATCGACAACGTGAGATAAACACGACGGCCTCAAAATGCACACGGGTCTGTCGGTGAACAGGTAGCCCCCCAAAAAAACCTAGCCCTAAGCTAAATAGGATCACCTCATGTGGTCATATTGCTTGATTTTCAGTCCCAAATTCTAGGTTAGCTTGAGCACAAAAGGCAAAAACTGCAACTTTGTCTTTGTCGTGAATATGAGTCGATTGCTCTACTCTGGTGATCATGAAAAAGAACTCCTATTCCCACAAGATGGCCGCTATTGTGCAGGGTCTAACACCAAAATCTGATCCCGTACGATTGGTTTAAAAGCATCGAGAATTCTATGGTTATTATCTCAGCTGAAGTCCAGCCTGAGGGTGTCCGAAGTGGTCGGGGATACTGTCTACATAATCCCAAAACATCAGAAGGACCCGGTTGCCAAGAAGGATGAGGAGAAATCATTCATTGCCTATGAGGTAGGGGTGAAAGGTCATGCCCCGAAATCACTTACCGCTAGGTCCTATAAATCAAACTCGCCATTTGAGTTGCGAGTATTAGCAGGGTCATACGGCAATGCACGACCTGCCATAATGCCTCTGTGGCTTTTCAGAAACCATAACATATAGACCCCAACACCATATATATTCTGAATCACCATGACCTCAGGGTAGTTCTGAATACAAAATACCCCCGCTAGTTGCATATATTCATGGCGATAAAAATTACTTTGGTATGACTTTGCAACCCCAAGCGGAGCGTACTTATCACCATCCTGTCCGGCAAGAGCCACAAGATGGTTATTAGGGTGGACCCTGACAAGACCCTCCGAGACCTACTGCCTCGTATATGCGACGAGCGGGGTGTCGGACTGGAGGGGCACACGCTACGACTGGTCCACCAGCCCGAAGAGCCCCTAGACCAGAATCAGACGGTGGAAAGCACGGGGTCCGTGGAGTTCTTGCTTGTAGATTTGACGAGCCAACCCACAGGTTTGTCAGCCGTAATTTCCCTTCCAACCGTGAACCGCCCTGAAAAAAATCTACCTGAAATGTTTTTGCTAGATTTTGTGATTTTGTCTTGTCACATATCATCAAGTGTATGTACAAGCACTTTGTAAACAACTAGCTCCGGTTGGGAGAAGGAAATAAAAAGTATATTTGTTTGTTAATATCGGTAAAGAGGTGATTTGTGCAACAGCGTTGGAAATAAAAAGAGTTAATGTTCACAGTTTCAAAATATATTCTTTCTTTTTTTAGGAAGAGGTATGGATGTGATGCTCGAACAAAGGAAGAAAAGAGGAAGTTTCTTTGGGAGGTTCTCAAAGAAATCAAAGGAGGTATAGTTTTTGGGGTTTCGCTTTTCGCAAATGTTTTCAGTTCAAGTTTCTCCGATTTTGTATATATTTATTATCTTAGACTTTTGATCCAGTCTTTTTTAACTTTTGTATTCACCGCAGTTGTCAATATCGTTTTCCCGTTTGCTTCATGTAGGAAACCAGTTTCAATATTCTTGTATTTTTAATTTTTTTCATAACCAGTACGAATTTGGCGGCGGTGGTGCAGGAGCCATCCCACAGTCCACATCTTCCGTCGAACAGCCAGAGCAGAGAGAACGCAGTCACACCTTTCCCATCTCCGAGCCTCCTCCCGAAATGCTCGAATCCCCAAAGGAGCAGGAGGATACCAGCGAGAGCGGTACCTTGAAGAAACGCCGCCCGGCTCCGCCTCCTCCTCTCAAGAAGCACCCGACCGGTGTCCACGATGACGATAAACCGGACTCCGAGGCCTCCAACACCCTGAGGAAGAGGCGCGCCCCGCCGCCTCCCAGACCTTTGTCTCCTTCGCGGAGAACCAAATCGCTGCTGGAGACCTCGACTGCCCCTCCATCCAAGCCGAAATCGCCCCCGGTGAGGGCTCACTCGATTACCCCTCCACCCAGGCCGATATCGCCTCCAGTGAGGGCTAACCAGCAAGAGAACTTCCAACTGGGAGAACAAGATGGGAAAGTAACATCACCCGCAGAAGAAGGTTTGTAATAGACCCATGGGCTCTCCCAACCGTAGAGCTGCATTCTAATCCACTTAACATGCCCATTTTTAGGAACCAAAAATCTTTTCCAATATTTTCCGTTTGCCTAAATTAGCAAACAACAATATCACTCATCGAAATGGCTGCAAACCCTGAACTTCAATCGGATGATAAATCTGCGACATTTTCCAAAAATCTTGGTTTGAGAAAGTTCCTCCTATCTTAATACATCACTCTGTCTATTCGTCTTCTGTCATGCACAAGCACCATACTTGTATTTCAAAGATTCTGTAATAAAATCATCATCATCATTTATTTATTAACGTATAATTCATGCAAATTCCGTATAATAAATTATAATGCGCATATCCATATTATGAATACCTAAATTGTGAATAGTGGTAAGGAGTAAGGGTGTGTTGAAGTGTTTTAAGCCAACAAGAACTATAATGACAACATCAACTAAAAAAATAACCAGAATTCATAACGATTAGATGCCACCTGCTGAAGACTAGCAGCATGCCGTGGAAACATCACGGTTGATCATCGTTGATAAGTTTATTATTATTGTTTGTCACCACGAAGAATAACCTTTACCATTATACAGGGTAATTGTAAAAGAATTTACCTTTCGGTTTACTTGCTCTCTGAGTATTTAATCTACCACAAAATGAACTACTGGTCCGCTAGATCCTGTTGCTCCACTGCTGTTAATTACTCGCGAATATTTTACCGCAGACAAGCCCCTCACGCCCGTCAAACCACCTCGTCCCGCTTCCATCACCAGAGGCGCAAGCCTCGAGATGACCCCACTAGGTCCCGACGTTAACCCGTTGTCATCCGAGCCAATATTTACACCACCCCCACCCCCAGACAAGCCCCCTTCCCCGGGCGAACCGCAAGAAGACGTGACTAAGTTAATTGAGGAGGGGAGACTTAATCAGTCCTTTGACGATGGCATGCTGGATGAAGGTGAGACGTCGCTTGGTGTCACGTCCATTATTGTACCATTCAGCTGCCATTCCTTCCTGATCATTCTGCCTAATTTCCTGCATCATGTTTTTGCATAACCCTCATCCATTATTCATTACTGGTCCACCAATAACCCGGTCCACCAATAATAACCGGTCCACCAATAATAACCGGTCCACCAATAACTGGTCCACCAA
>JAVCKS010024397.1:0-16941 GCA_032273685.1 Pteraster tesselatus | reverse complement strand
TTCATTTGAGTGCTTTTCAAAGAAAACATGACGAAAGGTTTATGGTTGTATTCTAATAAAAAAATAATAGTACATGGTAATAATTTGGCTATGGCACATACAAACAGATATTCAATTTCCAATGAAAGTAACTGAAATATACCAGTATGTAAAATAAATGTACCATACATATTCAATAAAATACATAACGTTGTATGTTTTTGTCTCATATTTAACCAGGAAATGAGTGAATCAAAGACCAGCATTATACACATAACACAAAAACAATGTGTGTGTGTGTGTGTGTGTGTGTGTGTGCGTGTGCGTGTGTGTGTGTGCGCAGTAAAATTACTGACTGAACCAATGCTACGCACATTAGTCATTGGGTTTTCTTATTTTCACACAAGTAAAACTAATTGAAAATACAATTCCATAGTTAAAATCCACTGGATTCCGTAGATGATTACAACATATTGACTCAAGCTTTCCTTGTGGCTCATGCAGAAACTTTAATTTGATTGAATTAATTAGGCAGAGTGATTGAATTTTGTTTAATAATCTGGAATTGCTCAACCTTACTACAGTCAGAACTAGACCTTAACACTAGTCCAGAGGCAACTGACTAGTGCTAGTGAAAATCACTTCTTAACTTACCAGATGGGCTACTTTAAAATTTCAGATTACCGGTAGTATCAGACTACATGTACTATACGTAGTAAAATGTTAGTATAAACAGCCGACCATATTATAAACAAAAATATTTGAATTAGAGAAATATTTTTTATTATAGGTTGTCATATCTGAAAAATTCAAAATAAAAGCTAAGCTACTGTTTGCATTATAATGTAATTTTTATTTAGTTGCTTGATAATTATTTTAAATTTAGGGCTCAATGCATACTCGCATGATATAAATCTACTGCAGCTATCTATAGTAAGACTGTTCATGGACTACTGTATGCTGTGTACATGTATGTTGCACATTGACAAAAGCAAAATAGTAAAGGCAGTACATGTACATGTAGGACCCACTAAAAATATAATGCATGGCATACATACATGTAACGTAGTTCACATGTGAATGTATTTGTCGGTAAAGTGGAACTATCCACCAACATTTAACAATGTTCATGTTTAACAGTGAAATTGCCAGTTATCTACCATCATTGTTTTTATAATATTGTGAAAGAGCCGTAGCCCTAAAATGTAAGGTACGTGTATGTAGGATATATCGTGACGACATGATCGACATCCATTGATTTAAAAGATTAGAAATCCTAATTTTCGTACTCAGGCAATTCTTGCTAAATTGCTAAAACAATTATTACATTACTCGAATCCAATGGAAATACTATATGCAAAAATAGACAAATTATGCTAATCTCCATGTGTATGTAGTCTTCTGTACAAAAATATTACGGTAGTAGTGTTACAGCTAACTACGTATTATCATATTTTTAATTCGAAGAGTGTAATAATCTGATTACATGGGGCTTATGCCTCGGTTTAAGGAAGACCACAAGGTAGATTCTCTCCAACGATGGGAATACAAATTTCAAGCATAAACTGGCTGCAGGATACGGTTTCAAGTATAAAATAAAAGCATGCACAAGTACTATCATATCGGATCAAAAATCTAATTTACTAAGTACATTTTGTATCAAGAATTTGTTAATATATCTGGCCGTGGAATCTATTTACTCTAGATATGATGTATTCCAATCAGTTTGTAGAAAAACTGTCTCCACTGGGTGATCTTATAGGAGCTGTTACTGTTGGGAATACTCATCATAAGCCTGTTGCATCAAATTCACATTATGTTTACTTTGTTTTATATCCCGAGAAATTAAATTACTATATAACATACATAAATATAATTTACATTATGATCTTTGTCACAATTGGAATATTATAAAATTATTTTGCTAAAAACAAAAATGCAAGCCTGCATTTTTCACATGCAGGAATGTCTTAAATCATTTTATGAAAACACAAAATAGCCGTGATTGTAACAATACGACATAGTAAAGTCACGGTGATTAGTAATCTTGAGTACCGTTACATTGGATGACAGGAAAAGATGATGTTTACAAACAAAAACTAATAATATCAAATCCAAATAAACTTTCAAAACTAAACCAGGATATTCCAAAATTACATGTATGAAGTGACTAGTCTAGTACAATGTAGGTCTGCAGCAAAATAAAAGTTTTAGAACAGGTACGATTGAACTGATGTTTTAAACAAAAGTGGAGATTTCAAATTTTACTCATGGCAGTTTTCTAAAATTCACTAGGCTTGCCCCGTGATTCACTCAATAAACAACTTCTTCCTGCACCGCATGCTACGCATTCCGATGCCCTACAGTAGAGACCCCACACATTTTTGGGCCAATAAACCCAAAGCCAAACGCACGCCACAAGTTACACAATGTTTTTTATTCGACATCGAACACAACCCTATTTACAGAACATGCTAAAAAAGTTGTAAAAACCCTATAACTTAAGTGCAACTCTTTCGATCCAAACAAGCCAGTATTAGTAAATACAACTTTTGTAAGCAGCGATCACGAACTAATTCTGCGGAGCACAAAATGGCCACCCTTGCAACTTACTTGCAACATGCAACTTGCAAGCTAGTTTGGGTTTGGTCAAAGTTTTTAAACGTCAGGGAGTGTCGTCTTACCTTCGTCAATCATCCTCTCTACGTGAAGAAACACATTCGGAGCCATAATCAGGGCTTTTTTGTCGTTGAGTAGCTCCGCTAAATATTCTGTGTTGTTTGGTATGGGTCGGTGCTGTTTTTCCGTGGTGATGGTGTCCGCCATTATTTTGGCCGTCGGTGTGCTTATGCAGTTAATGGGCATCGGAATTGCTGATGCGGTCACTAGGTGTTGGCCCGGCGGGCACGGCGGGCCTGGCGGCCCCGTGGTGGCTGAAAGGAACACGCCCGGTGGAAGCGAACTATTTATCGACTGGGGAGGTAATTGGACAGGCAGTGTGCTTGTTCCTGGTGGAAGAGAATCTCCTCTGTCGTTCATGTTCTGCACCATTATAGACATTTTGTTTCCTCTTCTTTATAAACTTTCACAATCTGTACTGCAAAGTTCTTACTTCGGTCGATCCTCTCACTCGGTTTCCGATGAATTACACGCGTGTTGTGTGCGGGCACACTATACATGTACAGTATATACAGTAGTCAGTGCATTGGTATGCGTACGTGTGCTGTGCGCGTACGGGAATGACTTTCAGTCGCTGCTCTCAAATTATGTGACGTACTAGTTGGTACGTCATCAAGCCATGAACGTAGTCAATCACACATCACAATGTCTGCTGCGTCAAATTAGCGCGGCGCCCATATTATACTAACCCAATGCCCAAAAGATACCGCACGATATTGCGGTGGTATGGTGGCAAAGAAAGCACAATTGTAGCCCAAGCCTGTAAAATATTAACAATACATTATGTACAAAAATAAAGTCTGTACAAAATGTGGGCCAATATTAAAATGCATCCGTGACTTGCCATCCCTGCAAGTCGACTTCATATTGGTTGGTATTAATATTTTATTCTTCTTTAATTTCTATTCACACTGTACGCAGACGTGTTTGCGTTTGTTCGAAGTTCGTGTATCCCCAGGCGCTATCGTAAATAAAACTTTCTTATTTAAAAAGGGTATTCTAGGAAAAACTAAAAGTTGTTTCCCTTCACTTCTAAAACCATGACAGATTCTTTTTTACTTCCATGGGCCAACTAACAGAAGAGGATTTATAAGTGATCAGGCATTTCCAATTCAGTATTCCGCTACGTGCCGTGCTAGAACTAAGAATGCAGGCGCGGGGCCCCGGGCTCCAAAACTATTTCGCCTAAAGTCACAAAAACAGAGACGGAAAAGGACAAGAATTTCCAGCGGTTTATGACTTTCACAATGAAAGTCACCAGAAGGCTCGCTCAAAATCGTATTTATACCTTTATATATAATATCGATATCGTACTACATGTACTGTACATGAGGTACTTGTACATGTGTACATATGTACCTGCTTGAGCACCATAGTTTTGAGCCATCACTTGACCGACGAGGTACCCCGTAGTTAGGTTAATACAAAGATTATGATTAATCAAAAAATAATTTCACAAATTACTAACACAATTATTACAGTAGTCGAATCAAATAGAAATATAACGATACCCTACGATATCCTTACTATTTTGAAAGGAGGTACCGTAACAGTAAATACCCACAAGAGGGCGCTGTGTCGTAAAATGCAGAGGAGCCCATACCCATGCCCATACCGCCTACTGTACGGTGTTTTGCGTAAATTTAATCGAATGGAAAAGCTGATATATTTCAAACTCGAGTGCACTTCAATGACAATTTTTTATCACGGGTTCAATAATTGTGTATCATCAATTTGCATTGTTTTATTTTGCCAGTTTGCGCATAAAATATTTACAAATAACACTAAATTTTACGAAACATACGTAATAATATTACATGTACATTTGTGCGTATTTAAATTAATTTAAAGTAACATTAAAAATTACGGGAACAAAATAGTCATAATCTTTTTGTTTTTGTTATTTTGCAATTATAAAATAAACTTTACTTCATATTTGACAAGAGATAATAATTCTTAAGGATACTTGGTTCTTCGGTTGATTGATACATAACTAAAGTTCTTATCAAGTTGAAGTGTTTTGCCGACGTTTCAATCTTCTCATAAGGCATCGTTTTCAAGGCAATGACAGAAACACAAATAATGCCCTAAACAATACGGTCATAAAAGCGATAACTTCTTTAATCCAGAAACGCAAAAGTTTTCTTATGCTTCACAAAGCCTAGTTCCGTCCAAGCTGAAGACATTCATACACTTTTACATCATTTTGTGTTTCTGCAATAAGGAAGTTATCTCTTTTAGACCCGCAATTTTACAGCTGTTTTATTTGTCTTTCTGTCATTGCTTTGAAGAAGACCGAAACGGTGACAAAACCTTTCAAATATTGGCAACTTAAAAACTTTTGTAAAGAGTTAAGTACTTTTGTTATAAAATATTTTAAACAGAGTGCAAAAAAACAATTGTTTGAATATCAGAATGTCATCACTAAAAAAACAAATTGTCAGTGTTGTTCAAAACTAAAGTAATGGAAACAGCATAATCTTAAAGAATACTTATTGCAAGGAATACTTGGTAAGCTTTTGCAGCCATAGGCCTAATAACAGTTACAATTAAATTATAATAAATTTACATAGCTTGGACATTAATTTTTGGTGTCCTTCAGGAAATTAGAATCTACCAAGTACACTGGTCAAATGTATTAGAGGAACAGGTACGTATTTCTGTTTATGCCATTTCTCAATAGTGAGCTATACTGAGCTCATTTTTTCCCCGCATGACCTACCTTAAAATCACACTCATGAAATATACGTTAGTAAAAGTCACTAGACTTTTATCAAATATTTTATTAGGAAAAAACATACCTGTCCCTTTAATAAGTTTGATCAGTGAATTTGAAATCAAGCTGTTACATATTAATGTCAATTATGTTTGTTATTTTATAATATCGTATTGAACTGTATTATTAAACAAGGATTTACTTTGTTCAAGAGCATATGACCACACTGCAAGACAGTTTTTACTGGTGACCAAGGAACTTCAACTAGAAATGATGTGTTTCTTCAATTTCAGCGACAGTCAGATTGGAACTATTCATAATGACTACCACATGTACATTTCCCAACACTTTTGCTGTCGCCCCTAGGCCATTTGTATTATTGTCTCGTTTTTGTTGTCAATATCATCATAATTACCAAGCACAGATTTGAACTCAATGTATTTATTGTTCATTAAAGAGGGGGCTTGTTTAATTTAAAATTGAGTTTTTCCCTACAATCGTTCTTAAATTTTAAGTTGTACTGAACACAGGAGATGAACCACTGAAAATAATTGCTGGTTTGAATGTTGTAAATTATTTCCAAATTTTCTCGGAGAAGCTACTAGTAATCCTTTATTTATTAATTGGTTTTGAATACAAAAGAATAATACTTAACAACGTTCAAAACTTGCTTTCGTTGCATCTTGGTAAGTCCATATAATGGGAGCAATTTGTCATTATGTCCCATCTTACATTAGTAAACGTACCACGTATTTTTTATTTTGATATTTCTTCCCAATAAGCTGTGTACTTCAAAATTTAAAACACAAAGTGCAGATAAAGAGTAAACAGTAATAGCGGGTGGGTACATATCCAGACATAAAAGGTCAATGCCCACTGAAAGTGATTTTTTACAGCAAAAAAATACAACTAGTTATTTTATTGTCGGTATTAGAACCAGTTCTATTTTGGATGCAGTTTTGCCTTGACTTGTGCCGTTTAATCAAGTAGTTCACGCTTGGTAGGAGTTTTTGTTTTGGGGAATTTGTACACAATGGTGGTGGATATTAGCCTGAACACAGGACTCCATAACAAATCTGGTACCCAAATTTATGAACATTCCCTTATAAATTAGGCATAATTCAGAAGAAGTTTGTGCATTACGAGTTTTTATGAACTTCAAAGTAATTTCAAAGTAGCAATCCATACTGTAAAACCACAACTAGCACGGACAGTGGACAAAACTAACATTAAAATTCTACTGGTTTTCCTGATGCTTTAAAATGGACAACATTATCGATACCACTTTTCACAATAATCTAAAATTTAATTCGACTTGAAATAATTTGCGCGTTAGGTTCCAAGACTTATAAAAAAGGTTTTTCCATGAATTATAACTTCCGGGAAAAAAAGCAGTTGAGACAACCAAGGGAACCAATCACAATGCGTGTCCTAATGTGCCAATACCCTAAGTATCCAATGAAAAAGCTCGTTACATACGGTCAAAAATTTGTGCAATCCAGTGAGATCAAGCCTGCGATTCACACGATGTATCATTCAGCGAAGCGTTGGCTGCTTTGTGTAACGATTCTCTTTGTTCGGCCGTCGGCTCGTCGTTCGCAAAAACATCGCCATTTTGCTCTTCGCTATCTGAGTTCGTTTCCCGGTTATTTTTGAACATGTTGTAGCGGCCGCGAAATAGTTGGCCAGAGCACCGCCTACTGGTAGCCGGGGCCTCTTTGGTTGGCAGGAAGCTGTAGATCACAATGCCGACAAAAATGACGGAAAAGGATGCAAAGTAGAGGCCGTTGAACTGGAAGGAAACATGATAGAAGAATATCAGTGACTCAATACTCTGTAAAGAACCTCCCGCATGCCTTCCTAATCATCACAAATTCTTCAATCTTATTCCAAACCGCAAGTGACCTCCTGACCAAGCTGAACAGCTATGATTTCATCTTCAATTGAAAAAGCAACGTCCTTAACAAAAACTCACCGTGTACTGGAAGACGAAGATGCCGAGTAGGATCGAGTAGACATCGGCCGTCAAGATGGACAAGTTGACAGTGACAGCGCTGCTCCAATCGATGATGACCGGGAAGAGGGAGTAGAGTCCGAAGAGGCAGATAGCAAAGGCAAGGAGGAGCGCTATCACTTCCCATCTCCACGACAACGTAGCAAGCTCTTCCCTCTCAAGGATGAGCCTAGACAGATCGTTAAACAAATTACCAAAGATGCGGTCGAATTGGGTCTTCTATGCTTACAGTAAGCGTAGAATCAGTGTAGAATTAATGTCAGCATTTTTCATAGGTTAGCATAAACATTTGACTTAAATACTTTCTATTAAAGAAGAAATGTTGTTCAGGCTCAAAAATATTCTAACAGCAAATGACTCAAAATCAATTGTGAATGTTTACATGTTGGTCCGTAGAATACATATTGCAAACGACCTTTTGTAATCAAATGCAGATTGACATCGTACGAGCCACTGATTTATCTTCCAGGGAATAGCACACCGATTCAAGTAGATGAACCAGAAATATATTTAGCAACTTTACACCTTATTACTTGACCTGACCTGACCTGACCTGATCTGACCTGACCTGATCTGACCTGACCTGACCTAACTCACAGTTGAATGCCGCTGATGAATGTACCAAATAGCCCAACCATCCCCAGGAATTCCACCCTGGAGTAGCGACGGATGGCGTACTCTTCAGCAACGTTGGAGACACCGTAGAGGCTGGCACCGATCAGGCAGAGGGCATCGCCCAAACCCTTCTGGGGTTTGTCTAAACGTCAAAATAGCAAAAAATGTCCACCTCAAGTGAGGAGTAGTTCTAAAAAATATAAAAATTCTGTAAATTATTTTGTCAACTTAAAAACTGTTTCAGGGTTTGCATGGTGGGAATCCTGACAAAGATTAAACCCAATAGTCGAAACATTGAGAAACTTATTAGCTTCTACTATGTAGAAACACATGGTGTATTCCAAAAGCCCATTAACCATACTAACAACCCAGTTGAGACATTTTATAATATATTTTTTTATATAAACTGAAAGGACAAAAAGGTGAAGTATACAAATGCAAATTAGTGACAATTACTGATGTTAACAATTAAATTTAGACCAGGTCAGGTCAAATTCAGGTCAGGTCAAATTCAGGTCAGGTCAAATTCAGGTCAGGTCAAATTCAGCTCATATCAAGGTCAGCTCATATCAAGGTCAGCTCATATCCAGGTCAGGTCAAGGTCTGGTCAAGGTACTTGAATTATGAAGTACTGAAGTATGCATTTGAACGAAGAATGGCCCACATCTTTCAAGTGTCATACCAAGACTCTGTCTTACCCTCATCTAGACCATCATTAATGTCAGCTATGACCATCAGTGGTACCCCAATAATGCAGATGATAACACCCAGGACGTGGTTGATGCGGTAGGACACCCTCAGGATGAAGAAGGAGAGAATCAGAACCACTGGTATTGTGATGCAGTCTAGCAGCTGTTGTTAAATGGACAGGGAAACGTGTCAAAATGTGGGAAATCCCAAATACCAGTAAATATCTTCTATTACTAGTTTTTCCAAAAAGGATACTGAAACTTGGTGAGGACTTTGGAGTAACTATAGAAATACCCCACCACCATATCCATTTTTTAAAAAATACCCTTGTAGCCAGATTATGTCAATTACTACAAGTACTATAACATCACATTCTTAATGACAAAGATGGGTGCTCATCTGAATCTATCGTTTCTCAATGTTTCAGTCAGTGTCCTCTGCCCTGACAATGAGTACAGCACACTGGTAAATTTGAGCACTTGAGAATCTCTAGAGATTTCTAGCAAGAGCAAGACCTATTCTTAGTTTCACATTTTTTATTAGAATAAATAAATAAACGAATGAGTTTAGGATTTACCTGGATACTCGTCAGTGTCGTGTAATGATAAGCCTTGACCACAAGATAGTTAGCCTCAACGTCCACCAGAGCGACCAAGACATACTTCCACCAACGGGACACAAACACCGAGTAAAAGTTGGTCTGACCGTCCCGTCGGCAGCACAGCACGATGCAGTAGACGACGGCTAGGAGGAAATAGTTTAGGAAGGACTGAGCCGTCGGTATGCTGACGTGATAGGAGTCGAAAAGGAGTTGGCTGGTGATTGACGTCCCACAGATGAGAAGAGATAGTACCTGACCACCTAGTAGAATCTTTAGGAAGTTCCTGTGTAGAATGGTAGAATAGTATGTACTAGTGGAAAAGAAGCAGCCATGCTAATATTGCTTTGGTGACTGCTTATTCGCGCGGCAGCCCTGCATATATTGCTTTTGTAGTCGACGACTGCTTATTCGCACGGCAGCCCTTGCATGTATTGCTTTGGTGACTGCTTATTCGCACGGCAGCCCTGCAAATATTGCTTCGGCGACTGCTTATGCGCACGGCAGCCCTGCATTTACATGTATTGCTTCGGTGACTGCTTATTCGCACAGCAGCCCTGCAAATAATGCTTCGTGACTACTTATTCACACGGCTGCTTACCGTATAATATTTTATTACTGGAGTGAGACAAAAAGTAGTAAAAGTTTATGGTATTACAAAATATTGCACTGAAAACAAATTTTAAAATAAGCAGAGGCAATTTTTTTCTGACAATTTTGGTATCAATCCTCCTACTCCCCCCTAGTCCTAAACGAAGTTGAGCTAGTACAGTACTCAGTAGTACTTTAATAGTAGGAGTATATTCAGTACATCAGTGAGTCACTCATTGTAGTGTAGGACTAGGAGTAGGAGTGTAGCCTAAAACTAGCCATCATATTGGGCAACAATATAGTTACCTAAACTACAGAATCTTTATTATCTATAAATTATTTCAACTTACAAAGTAAACATACGACTGAAAAACTCCTTCAATTGAGTCACAAAACGAGAGAAAATGCTCTCGCTTTCTTCTCCACGTGTTTCTCTACTCTCGTCCATGTTGCCTTTATTCTTTAAAATGTCTAAATTTAAACTATAGACTTGTCTATAGTCAGCCGGCGATTGGTCTTCTTTTCCAGACTGCATTGTTGTAAACCAACCAGAGATATCGACGTAAGGATATAATACGTTATATTTAACATGAGATGTTTCCGTTTCATCGTTGAGGACGGTTATTTTTCGCCCTTTATAACAGTTACAAATAATTCGATTTCGACTCATCCACCATAGAACTATCCGTGTAACCTAGCTAGGCCTAGTATTACATTTTTATACAAAAACCACGAGGGGTTATGTGTACACTTTTAAAACCTGTCTGGAGAAACAACTAGGGGGCGTAACAGTTTTAGGCCATGTAATAAAAATATATTGATAAGTGTTTTCACTCTACCCGAGATTTACCGAAACATGTATCTATTTTTTTTTACATTGGAAAATGACGACAAAAAGCCTAATTATATACTAGTGTACAAATTCATACCTAACGTTACCAACTATACTAGGCAAAAAAGTTGTTCCTTGTTATTATCTGCACAATAGTTAAACCAAGTTGGTGGCTTGTTAATGAAAAGCTGCAAAACAATATCCATAACAATGCTCATGGAAGACAGTCTGACGAGGGATGACAATGTCGTGCCAGAATTGTTGACAACTTTAGGCATATCCCGTATGAATCCATAATAATGGCCACATGCAGTTCGGACCTTAACCAAGTTGGGACTTGGTAGGGCTGTGCCTGTTTTGTTGTTTTTGGAGAAATTACTTATTCTGTAAATACAATGTAAGTTTTACTATTGAATGTGTTTCTTCTTAAATGTATTATCCTCGATATTATCCTCGATAGAAATCTGTTTCCTCTGGTAACTTCCGCTACGTCCACCGTACGGAGCTATTTTGGGTATTCCTTTTCCTGTTTGTTTAATTGTATATTTTTTAATATTTATATGCAAATGTTTTGTCTGATAATGTTAGTGCCTTTTGTGTATCCTGGAAAATAAATATAAATATAAACACGTATTTAGCCAGGTACTGCTGACCGTACCGGCCTTCGCCGATGATTTGATGGAGTGTGGGCTAAACTAATTACAGATTCAACTCCCAGTATGAGGCAGAGGTGCATGCAGAGCTTGCTTTGAGCTACACCAGATATTATTTTTGGCTAAATAAAGTAACTTTAATCAGTTTGCAATCAGTTTTTCATTTGGACCACTCCCTCCTCATTTGTCCGTCCGTCTCTATCTCTTATACAGTGAAATTGAGATTAGGAAATCCAAATGAGCAGAATTCATATCATCAGTGATATACTGAGGCCTAAGCTTCAGTTTGATACATCCGTGTTTTTCATTTTTTAGGTACAACAATTCCAATGTTATTACAAGTTTCAGACCTTTTTTTTGCTTAGTGTAATAAAACTTCAAAGTCTACCGGCATCTTACGTTCCGCCTCCGTCCACGGCGCCCATGCACTTCCAAGCAATTGCACCCTAGGCTACTCAGTTTAATATTTTAGTCTCTCCTTTTACCGTTTTCAGTTCCAGGAACGGGCGGCTAGGTCAGAAAAAATGGGCCTGGAAATGCCGATTTGTTGGTTTAACTTTAATATTGTTCTAGACCGGGAATGTGATTATTATTCAACAAGCAGCACTGGTCCCGCGCGGCAATGGTGATGTTACTTAGCAGTTCGGTAAGATGGTGGGTAACCACTACGGTCACTGCCACGGAGGTAAGTTTTTACGCGTACGAGGAGGAAAATGCGTCAAAATGTATAAGGCAAGATTGCATACCAAGTTTTCATTTGTAATGGCCTAAACGGAGGGACTGACGTGACCTAGAACGGAAGTACATGACCGACATTTTAAAATTACCGATCCAGGAAAACAGCACTGGCGGATCGGTGTGCCGAATTCGTGGGTTATTTAGCCAGGTTTTCTTCGCGAAATCAACAATGAATGAACAGTAATGTCTACGGGTGCAGATGAACTGGTGGGTTTGCCGCCGGAGGTGATCTGGGAGTACCAGTTTAGGTTAATTCTAGTGGGTGACTCTACGGTCGGCAAGTCTTCGTTGCTGAGGAGGTTCTGCGATGGGAAATTCGTGGAGGTTTCTGACCCGACGGTAGGGGTGGATTTCTTTGCTAGATTGATCGAAGTGGCGCCTGGCAGACGGGTCAAGCTTCAGTTATGGGATACAGCTGGACAAGAGCGATTCAGGTGCTTGTAACTACAGTCTCAGAATCCAAATTGTTCCTCTTGATATTGTACAATTTATAATTACAAGGAACGTTGTAGATATTTTTCTATCTCACCCTTCTGACCATAGGCTAGCATTTTCTCAAAGAGGCAGAAATCACAAAAAGTTAGTGATGGTATTACAAAGTCTTACACTGAGTGAAAATAATAGAAAAAAAACCCAGCTCAATTGTCGAATACCCCGCAACTCCTTATTTAGTGACTAGTGTGGTACCCTTGTATATAATATCGCTGTGAAGTGAATTCTGGGTACCAGGATTTTTTTAGAAAAGGGACGTGGTTGCGGGGTATTCTGCAATTAGTCCAAAAACCCAGCTAGATATAAATAGCTTAAAAATAGTGTTAGGCCTAGTAAACAAAAAATACAGATCAATCCCGGTCTCTCTCATAGCACTGTAAACTGCATTATTGCTAACACAAACTAAAAAATTACCACAATTCTGTTTTGATAATTATATTGTGAATATTTTTCTTTATCTGTACAGGTCAATAACAACTTCATACTACCGCAATTCGGTTGGTGTACTATTAGTGTATGACATCTCAAATCGGCGCAGCTTTGAGAATCTCCAAGAGTGGTTAATAGAAGCCAAAGAGAACGTAACTAACCCACACGGTACTACGTACATGGTGATCGGTCACAAGTCGGATCTTAACGACCAGCGCGAGGTCTACAGAGAGGAAGGGGAGAAGTTTGCGTCAGCGTACAACATGAGGTTCATCGAGACGTCGGCCAAGGCTTGCATCAACGTGGAAGCAGCATTCTCCGTCATGGCCAAGGAGATCTACGTCAAACTCAAAGAAGGGGATCTGGTGATCAGGGAAGGATGGGACGGTATTAAGGGCGGGTTCTCGGCGCCCCGGGAGACGCTCAAACTGGAGGAAGCGCAACAGGATAAGAAGATATGCTGCGCATGATGATTGCTAAGGGTTATAGGAGATTACCGGCACAGGTTGCATTTTTCGCACCAGGATTGAATGGTTCGATCAGATTTACGGAAATTCCAACACGGGAGGAAATTTGCAGGATAGCATTGGATGTCATCACTTTTAAACAGAGAATGTATAAAAAAACACAAAATAGTTGTTTTAACCCTCTGCTACCAAATTTGTTTTAACAAGTCAATTGAATATTTGGTTGAGCTGTGGGTTTAGTGCCATAAACTCAAAAACAAAATTTTCCAACAAATATTTTGCGGTAATATTTAAAACCGGCATAAACACACGAGATATTTGTGAGTTTAGTGAAGAAAAATTAATTTTGAGTTGACAACGCCACAAATAAAACTTTTGCTGTCAGACAGTGGTCCTGGACCAAGGCAATTGGTACACATCGCCAATGAAACAAAAACAAATCAAGCACGCTATGTACTATACTTGTTGATGGAATGGTAGTGGAAGGGTTAAAATTGCAATCTGTGAGATTGGTTGAAGAGTTTGAAAACTTTCATGGATTTGAGAGGGGCTGAGCTTCCCAATATTTTGAAAAATGTCCCTAATTCAGCGGTGTAGTCCCCCCAGGGGGGAAACTGCTGAATTAGAATAGGCCAATTAAAATACTTGGGTTGAAGAGTTGGTGCAGACAGGAAATACATGAGAATTGTTTTATTCGAGCGGGTATATTTCTCGGGAGGATGTTCTCCCTAATAAACATTTTGTCTTTCTGAGATGCACGCTTGTATGCGCCCTGTTTGTCAATGGGGAATTAGATTGTAGTCAATAGAAGCTAATATGTGAAGCGGTGTGTGTAAAACCAAAACAATCTTTATACAGTGTTTAAAGTTATATTAACAATGCTTCCATCAGGTGCAGGCAGGACAAGTGACAGTGAGTCAGTGCCGCTTGTTACATCGGTATAATTGTGCCATCACCTATTATATTATAAGTGTACAGCCTGGGTCTTTCTACCATGTTGGGGCAAGGTTTGCGACAGTGTCCCATGTTACATCAGTATATCACCTATTATCCTGTTATAATGGACGGTACCGGCCAAGGGACAAGGGACACCGCTATGCTTTCACTTGGCGGAATAACCCCATACTGTACGCTGATAATAAAAGATAATAGATGATACACTACATAAGTTTGCCGGCAATGGAACACATTAAAAATTACACATTTGTCAACTGTTCGTTCTGCAATGTTAAGATGCATTTATACTGCACTGTAACAAGTAGAGATGTCACATATTGTCCCCCTTCACCTGGTGGAATGACTTTCCGGTACAATATACATTGACAAATTTTCAAATCTTGTATTGTAATCATAAAAAATAGTGACAAAATAATCGTTTGTGAAGTTTTAGTCGTCTACTAGTCATGTCCGTGTTTCCACTTGTACATAATATCGTACGATCAGACATACATCGTTATATAAAAAAAGGTTAGTGATTATCTAGCAAGCGAGATGTTAAGTGCATGTAGGTGAGATGTATGAAGGGGGGGGGGGGGGGCTAAATACTACAACCAAATTTCAGATTGTGATCTTGTTTTTAAATCATTTTAATCCTGTTTTAACCTCGTGGAGCCTACATAAATTTGTTGGCTTTGAAAATGTTGTTTCATGTCTACCCGCCGATTTGGTTTTGTATGGCTCTCATTAACAGTTCTTAAATTTTCCTGAATATCGTGACATCAGGAAATAAATTTAACAGACACAGCGATGTTTATAAGACGATAATAGTTTTATAGTAGACTTCACAGCGTTAAGCAAACTAATACAAGGAAAGAGGGAATTAATTATAAGGATATTATATAAGTGACAGCTATTAAGCAAAATAAGTTACAAAAGCATCTAGATGATATGTATTTTGGTGCCCACTTGATATTTTATATTCATCAGTGACGTATCCAATATCGCTGTGCTTGCCAAAAGCAAGGAAAAGGATGGTACTATTTGGCAAGCATGCTTGCCATAAAAATATAAACAAATTGAGTATCTGCTTGGCAAGCGTGCTTGCCAAAATGAACCAGGCCAAAAAAAAAAAATATTATAAAGAAATGTGTGCAATTTGTGATCCTGAAATATGTATGTTTTAATAACCGTCATTATTCATTCTTTAACCGTAATTCCTTGGAATGGCTAGCAGCAATAGTACATTATGTACATCCATGTCCATAACTGATGCGAAGGTTTGCCCCACAAGATGGCTGCTATTGTATAGGGGTCTATGTGTATAGACCCCTATATACATAGACTGTATGTACTGTTCCATCAGTCTGTCATGTACCGTGCCATCGGCCATTAGAACAGTGATGTAGCCCTAAAAAGTGACAAAGGGGGTTGAAATTAACAATTTAAAAACTTTCATGGATTTGAGCCTCCCAATAATTAGAAAATGTCCTTACTTCAGCGGTGTATTCCCCCTAGGGCTAAACCCCTGAATTAGAATAGGCCAAGTAAAACAAAACATATGCTTAGTGTCACTGATAATGGTTCTTTTTAGAAGACATCTTTTAGAGTATTACTTAAAGAGGCATGCACTTTTCCAGCTGATAAAAAGTCTTGCTCTGCCTGCTGTTTCCTTTACTTGCATGTAGTTGCATGCCTGTTAAAGGATAAACAGAAAATAAGTCATCATTAAACAGATGGCTGGATGAGAAACGTGTATTTTATTTTACATGGCCAACATTTTGTTTTACAACATAATATATAAACTATACATTCCAGTATTGTAAACACATGAGTGTATGATTATGAAATATTTGTTTTTATACCCTAACACACGTACGTTTATGCAAACAGCACTGTTAATTAAAATCTAATTGCTTTCAATGTAACAAGAATTTCAAAGGAAATGTTCACATTCAAGCTTAGGCTAAACCGAAAAGAAATAGTATGCTCCACTAATGCAGATTTTTTATTTCCTTGAAATTCTATTTTTTTACATTTCTCCTTATTTTCCCAGGATGTTGGTTTTTTATTTATTATTTGTTTTCACACAGTAGATATAGATAGTCGGTCATCTGACAGGCATGGCCAAAGCTCAATGTACAATACATGGCAAGTACCGCGCACACACTCACACAGACATTATAATATGATTTATACGCAGAATATCCATATATTATATTTATTCATACTTGTTATTCATAATATTCATATTATATGAATTATTCGTATTGGGTTTTTAATATGTTTATTTTCGGTAGAGTAATAATTATTTCATAATTTGTAATCAGCATCATTATGTGTAGATGTAATATTCCCCCTCCGAACAATTGGGCCACCATTTTGTTTTTATAGCATTCTGTTTGTATACCATTTAAGGTGGTTCCATGTATATTTATATTAACCCTCTCACTACCATTGGCGACTATAGTCGACAGGAATGTATACCATGTATACCAGTCAATATTATGTA
>JAVCKS010024386.1:1787-13336 GCA_032273685.1 Pteraster tesselatus | reverse complement strand
TAGGATTGGGTTAGGGGGTTAGGATTGGGGTTAGGGGGTTAGGGGGTTAGGATGGGGGTTAGGATTGGGGTTAGGGGGTTAGGGGGTTAGGATTAGGGTTAGGGGATTAGGGTTAAGGGGGTTAGGATTAGGGTTAAGGGGGTTAGGATTAGGGTTAAGGGGGTTAGGATTAAGGTTGGGGTTAGGATTAGGGCATGACAGACGACCCCGCGGTCAAGCAATAACTCTCTCATGAATATTCAGAAAATTAAAAAAACTTCCTACAACCCATAATGCTTTGCGGCACACCAAAACGCCCGCGAGGTAGTGATACCTGATTTATAGTGCACTAGTCGGTAAACGATAGGCCTATCGTCAGGTGCATAAAATGCATGTCTCAGCTATTGCAAATTCACCCTTGTTTATTTAGACGCTATAATTTAAGGAATCAGTAGGCTAATCGGTCGTGCTTGCTGAAAAGTCTACAACGTGACTCTCTGTACTTCACGCGCATTTTGTATCGAACCGAGCTAGTAATTTTGCGCAAGATACTTAGAAACAACGGAATTCGTGCAAACACTTCAAAGTACGGTCAAAACTTTTGCACGTCATCGCCTGAGCAACAGCATCTAGTTCAGTGGTTGCACCTATTTAGTCAAGTTACGATTTAAATTGCGCATGCGTAGTTTGTTTTTCATTCGAACACGCCGACTGCAGAAATTTCTGGCCGGATTTTATACATAATTTTTAATTTAGGGTTATGGTTGGGTTAGGGTTAGGGTTAGATTATGGGATTAGGGTTTTTTAATTAATCAATCCTAGTCTTACTTATTTCCAACCCTATCCTTAACATTGACACTAACCCTAACAAACATAACCGTAACAACTTACTAACCCCGACAACAGGGTCGTTATACGACCCTAACCCTAACAACAACCCTAACCATAACAACAGTAAACCAGTAATAACCGTAACCACAGTAACAACCCGAACCCGGCCTAACAACCCTAACCCTAACAACAGCCTTAACACTATACAACAGCCTTAACCCTATACAACAACCCTAACCCTAACAACAATCCTAACTCTAACAACAATCCTTAGCCTAACAACAACCCTCACCCTAAAAAAAGGGTCGTTACGACCCTAAACCTATAACAACCGTAACCATAACAACAGTATAACAGTAATAGCCCTAACCACATTAACAACCCTAACCCGGCCTAACAACCCTAACCCTAACAACAACCTTAACCCTAACCACAATTCTAACCCTAACAACAACCCTAACCCCAACAACCCCAACAACCTCACAACCCTAACCCCAACGCATATTCATTCCTTCGTACGGGTAGGATTCAGCGTGATAGCTGCATCTGGCATAGTGACTAAACGGAAGATGGGCGGGAATTGCTCTAGTTATTTCATTTGGCTTAAATTATCAACTCACGATTCAGGATGTGCAGTATGCAGTGCTGTGCATTTCTAAGTTCCATACGTTACATGTACATCTAAATTGGAGTCGCAGCGCGTGCTAAATGAATGAAGTGGTTTGTTTTCGTCGCCAATTAGTGTGCCTCGCTCTAAATAGGAACACGAAGCACAGTATGACGCCAGAACTGGCACCTCGGAGTACAGACGGATGACGTGACTATATTAATCAGCGATGATTACAAGACAACTGCTGATTATGCAGTATGGTTGGACTTCACTATCAGACAGAAGAAATAATTATATTAATGTTAATTTGTTTACTAAATTCACTCCAGCCATTACAGTAGGGCGACAGTTTGAAACTACTCCTACAATTTGCCAGAACTGATTGCTTTAAATGACTCGTTTTTGTTCGCCCTGCAAACAATTGGAATAATTTACCGGAGAGCATAGTAAACAGCTCATCTTTGACAACCTTTAAAAAGAGTCTGTAAGGCACATTCCAAAAATGACACCATCTGCTACTCCATGTTATACTGTGTTATGTAGTAACTCGTATTTTGTAATGTTGGTGACGGACCCTACATTTTGTTTTTCTTCTTCTTTACAGGGAAGTGATTTGGACGGGCTGAAAAGCCGTTTTCACAACCCAAGACATTGTCCAAAATTACTATAAAAAAACATGTATGAGAAAGGTCAGAGGTTGTCTTTTTTAACTTGATAATTATTCATTGCCAGGGATGATGAGTAGCAAAACTTTCGTAGCACTATAGCAGTTAAAATCTGGGCACTGCGACACTGACTACACCCGGGCAAAGTCTTCTCGAAGAAGTTAATAAGTCTGATGTGGACATGGACTTATATATTGAGATGGCGTCTAGCTCTGCGGTTAAGTTATTATGTAGCAGATGGTATATCCGTTTCGTACTAATCGTAGAGGTTTTCTTGAGACTTACTTTGTATAACTCAGCGTAAAATAATGGCCGTGTAAGTCTACGTACGATGGAACTGGTGTACATGTCATGGTCATGGTTTAATATGACCACGAAATGTGCACCAGTTTTGCAAGAAAACTCTCGAAAGGCTTAAATTTAACGGTGATATCCTACTCGCTTAAAAACATGGACAAAATACCTTAGGGAGGCCATACAGTTGTGCTCAAACGTTAGTGAACCCCGTATAAAAATGCCTGATTATTAAGCTGTGTATAAAGCTGTGAAACATTGTTGTTTTATTCTAAAGCCGTGTGATAAAACATTTATATTTCATGATGTTCTCATACTCTATTATGACAGCTTGCAATTACTGATGTCTGTCTTCATTATTTCTCAATAATGTAATGTTCAGTTATATTTTACCCATTCAAGTCAGGACATCAACAAAAGAACCCTCCAAAATCTCAACTGGTTATCGCTTCATATGTTTCTTAAATAAAAGTGTTATAAATTACGCAAAATCATGAAAATAAATACATGTACATAACATCGAAAGAGGAGAAAACGGTGGAAACACTCCCCACAATACGCTGTAAATGCAATTAAGAGGGTGAAGAAAAAAGGTCTCGAAACATCTCGGATACCCGTTGAGCACACAATCAGTAATTGGCAATTAGTCAGCCAACATGGCGCGCGCCCTCTGGCGGTTAGTTCCAATACCCGTTCGAGCACCGTAGCGCAAACGCACGCACGCACGCACATTGTGTACATGTACGATCGACCAGCCTTGCGACACTGGCGCGCTTCGATACCCGTTGGAGCACATTGTGCACGCACGCACGTTGAGTATGCACGCACGCAGATAGGCAGATAAAGACGTTTGCTCATTAGATTATCTATGTAAATCTGCTTTGATTTCCTAGCTTTTGTGGCCTACGACCAAATCTCAAATTCTAAAACACTTAAAACTCTTAACACCTCCAAATATGAACCACTTCGCACGAACGACATTTGCAACTTTTTCCAAACCATTGAAAGACTGCTTTATTAGAATCTGATTTATGAAGTACTTTATTTTATAAATAGAAATCAGTAATTTTTCCCTAAAATATAATCCACTTGTTTTTGTGTTGGCATGTAGCTATTTTACGCGGCATATTATTACTTGCGATGTACTAATAATTACTAGGCTATTATTTAGCGCATTTCCATGCCGTTTGCTGAATGAAAACAGTAACAAGAGAAGAGAAGAGAAGCGCAAAATTTAATGGCATTATACACGCAGCTAGGATGCCCATACAGTTTAACATGTAGGCAAACAGGCAGCTATAATTCTATTTAAAGGGGGCAGTCGCGGATAACCCATTTTGTGATAGGCCACTTTAGCTAGCCTAATTCGAATCTTCTATTTATTAGTAATAGTTATTAACTCCCAAAACGAGAAATTGCTTGTTTTTTTTAATGTTTGTGGGCACAATACACGCATTATGATGTTTAACGCTTTTGGTGTTGTTCTCTATAATCGGTAATTGTTTAAAGAAGTACATGTTTAGCTCCTATGCGTAGACATTGCAGTATGCAATCACAGTGGTCTGTCAGTTTCGCTGCGATTTCCGGAATGTTCGAAGACATCGTCATCAAGATACGAGTTGGAGTAGGTTGGTGGCCGTGCAACCATGGGACTCTTAGGTGGCGACGGGGGCCGCGGTACGGGCGCCAGGCCCCCCATCTTCACGTGGTACTGGGTGTAATACTCCGGGAACGCGCTGAAAATCGTGGAATTGTTACCCCGCCGTCTTCGGCGGCGGTACCAGGCGGCAGGCGTGAAGGCACACCTGAAGGCCTGTCTGTAGCGGCGGTTGGTAAGCGTATAGATGAATGGGTTTATGACCGAGTTCGTGTACAATAACAGCCGGTTTACTTCAAACAGAATCGGTACGACCTCATCAGAGATGATCTGTGCGTCGGTTAGTCCATCGATGAAGAGGATCATGGATGTGACTTCGAAAGAGGTTAGCGTCAGAAAGAAGACGGTACCGTTGGCGACCAGCATCAGGGCTACGTGGTTGCGGGTCCGCATAATCTGCCGTCTACTGCCGGACGTGTCGTGGCGAAGGTGAAGCTTACGTACGATGCATGTGTAGAAGAATGTATTCCCGAAGAAAGCAATGAAGAAGGGGATAGTCTGAGTTAAGTGAAACGCCGGTAAGATCCACGGTTCGTCCACGGAGGTACACTCCCCGATGACGATGGGGAAAGACTCGTAGATCTGGGCGTCGTCGCGAGGCCACTCGAGGCAGGACTGGGTGTACACAAAGTCCACCGGGAGTACGAAGGTTGCCATCGCGGCGGACAGCAGCCAACAGACCGCCACCATCTTAGCGGTTCGAGTCGGCCCGCTGACTAACCGGTGCCGGAGCGGGTGGCACACGGCGATGTAGCGCTCCACCGACATGCAGGTGATGAGGACCAAGCCGGCGAAGTGACACGTGTAGTTGACCATATGACCGACGATACAACCAACTTGTCCGTTGACTTTGTTCGGGACACCGTAAACCGTTGTCGCGTAAAGCCTGGTGATGACCACGAAGCTGAGGAATGCCGAATCGGCCACCGCCAAGTTGATCAGGTAGCCGTTGGTGACGGTTCGCATGCGTTTCACACGGGCGACCACGAACAGGAAGGCGCAGTTGCCGAGTAGACCGATGACTAGCATTACCGGTAAAACATACATTGTAATTACTATCTGGAAGTTATGATACATAAAATCGCTGGCGGCTGTGGCGTTCGTTAAGTTATAGGTAAGCTCCGGTGGACACGACTCCGTATGGGAACCCATTGTCATTCTGTTTATTGTTTGTCGAATCGCAGCTATTTGAACATTTTCTGTAGACAGACGCGAATCGGACGCTGTTATGCAAACATCCACGTACGGCGCTTGAAGCAGCGGTTAGAGATTGTTTTAATACTGGTGTTTACATTTGACATCAGCGAAAGTCGTTTCCTTCATGATAAAACGCTCCTCGTGGCTACTATAGCTAGACACAGCTCGTTGAATAAGCAGTGATTGCAGTCCAAGCAATCAACACGTTACGCTATTCGCGTCCCGACGCCCTTACAGTTATTAATTATTTACTGGGACATTTTTTAAAGCAGTTGAATATCTAGGCAACCGCGTGCTCTCTCCCTCTACCCCCTTATCGCTGTTTGAGGGGAGGAGGCAGGCGCGGTGAGGTAGAGTCAGAATGTGTGAGCCCGCACATCGACCGCAATCAATGATACTGTAATTGATGTCCGCGCGGTCGACCGAAACCATTTGGCGAACTAACATCAATCGCCTATGGCAGTGCCTTTCACCCTTACTGGAAGGAACTGATTGATATAATAAGGGAACCAAAAGAGGGCGGTATATATTCATCAACAGTGTAGTCCTGTTTGGTGTTCTCACTCAAATCGATTCCAGGCGCGGAAGAACTAGGAATCACCATACTGTGCTAGAACATAATAGACGTTGTTCCATCTGAGATTATCCTGCGGTTTGTTTAACTTCAAATTGAGAGTCACGAGAGGGCTCGCGATAACCTACCTGCGATTATAACAGGAAATGTGCGCACCGATAGCTTTCGGTCCGTCGTAACATAGCGCCCTCTGTTAGTGTACCCCATGGTTCTTCAATAAGACGACACTAATAGTCAATTTAATGAGACCTACGTTATCACTCGGACTCAGAAGGTTGTATAGTAAATTAAATAATCAAAGAAAGGTAAAATAATTGGCGGCCATCTTGGATGGCGTCGTGTGCGAGTCAATGTCCGTAGGTCCTGAGATAGGCGGTATACCGTTTGAAAGCCTACACCGATGCCGACTCACGAACACTGGATAATTACGGCGACGCGGCTACTACGGTGGTCCCACGACGACTGACGATTGGTCAGATCGTGGCTAGTCGAGAGAACAATTATGACAGTGACACTGTTGGCCGCCGTGGTACTCCTGGTTGCTAGTTTGTTACCAGAAATAAATAATTGCGCAGACGAGTGGTAAAAAAAAAAATTGAAATCGCCGTCGATATCGCTCCGCGGGTTGCTGCAACTATTAAAGCTCATTCATCGGGCGACGACGAATCGTACAAAATCAAACCTGCTTCACAATTAATCGTCGCTCCCGAATCGCTTCATGTGCAACGATCATTACTAATGAAATTGTGTTTGTTCGGCCAGTCAGCGTGCACTATCGCATCGAGATATAAAACAGAACCGACGGATGACACCAAACCACTAAACACAACCATACACGTATCAATGGTCGCTTTTACACGCGTGTTAGGACGTGGCCCAACTGGGCAAAGATTCTGGTGTGGTCGGGTTAGGGTTGGGGGGTTAGGGTAGTGTTGGGGATTGGGTTAGGGTTATCGTTACGGTAGGGTTGGGGCCCTTTAAAGGCCATTTTTACCCAAACATATTTCGAACCAATATTTCGAATTATATAAACTAAAACGACTGCAGAAGACTGACAAGGTTATGCACATGCGCAGTTTAATATAAAAAGGTGATTTGGTGTCACCTGTCAATGACTGTACAATGCCTCATCATATCATGTGATATCACAAGATGGCTACTACAATAGAAGTCACGTGATCGGGAGCCCCCGGTGTACAGCAAACTCGCATTGCCGATAGTGACCACTGTACGATAAAAGATTAAGTGTGTTACAAATCGCTCGTCCGCGCTATGCTTTGAACAGTATCTTCGGCTGCCCGGCTGCCCGGCTGCCGGCTGCCCGATAGGTCTGTAAATTAACGTAGGGTGTATGCATACCATCATTTTTTATATGAAAATACCCCTTTAGCGAAGGACAGTTCAGTTCAGTTCAGTTCAGTTCATTGACGTGATGTCAGTATCCCTGATAAAGTTAAAGTAATTGGGCAGTTTTTCACACAGTAGCTGTATAAAGATTATAATAGGCCTATCCAACAGAAACCTATTCATTAATTAGGAATAGCTATTTTAGCAGGACTATATACACGATCGGTCACGTTTCTCGTTAGCTTTACGAAAAGTTAACACAATTCCTGCCACTCAATATCATATTAATCATGGCTTCTAAATAATGGCATCGTGGCCATCCGTTTGGCAAGGTCTTCAACACGTTCGACTATATCGCTGCACGCGTCTGCACTGATATTGGGTATTCCCGCTGATAGGCGGCGGCGTGATTAAGGAGTTTGTTTTATCGAGCGCAGCCGACCTATCATAAACTCCCAAAACGACAAAGTAAATAATATTCGTGAAGTACCGTCAGCATCGTGATACCCATTACTGCACTGGTACACGGCTGTATTTTTGTTCGCAAAGCGAACGGTGCTGTCCATCATTTTAACTGACCGTGCATGCAGCATGCGTGGTTATCACTTCCAATTATTGGTGTGGTTCGTCGTGTTAACAGTCGACTGCGAGTACGTGGATTTATTTAGTGCCGGTATGTAGCAATGGATGCAGGCGATGCTATATGTTACATTATAACGATTTAAGTGGATCTAACAACTTGCCAGGTTTAATAGCGTACTTCACACGAAGTCTTATGTCGGGAAGAAGCTGACTAAATACCGGTTTTAATCGCATCACGCATTGTTTAGTTTACGTATACAGTATTGAAGTTCAGACATCTCGAACTAATTATTAGATTACGGTGTCTCCTCTGCAACGGCGCGGTCAGCTTCGCCCAAAAAAGGTTTCTTAGTAAATCTGTGGATACTATAATGTTTTATCAAACAATTTCGAGAAATATCCGCCTGGACGAACGACGAACTCGGGTTCCTTAGTAACTCAAAGAAATGTGTGAATCAAACACGAACTAAATACTTGTCGGTTAAAAAACAAAAACAGATTCACATGTCAGGAGACAACTGGCTAGCTCCACCGCATCCACATAGCAGACGGAGTCGATTAATTCCACGATTTATGTTGATCATGCAGACCGCCGCCGACGCGGATGCTTCGGCAAACGGCCTTCTTGCGATGTCGTCGTCGTCGCCGTCCTGCGACGCCTACGTCAATCTGACGGAGGCAGATCAGGCAACCCTGGACCCTTGGGTCTACACGGATATCGAGACCATTATAGGTCTTGTTTATCGATCCATCATCTTCTCGGTGGGAGTGGTTGGAAACAGCGCCTTCCTGATCGTTATCGCCAAGGACCGCCAGATGCACACACTGGTTAACCTATATTTGATGAATCTGGCCGCTGCTGATATCATAGTGTTGATGTTCAACACACTACAGCCAATTGTGTCTTTCATTGTGGACGAGGTGCCGTCGAGCGGTGATCTACTGGGAGCTGCAGGATGCATGATCAACAACTTTCTGGGCTACATCGGTTACTTTTCCTCCATCCTTCTCTTGAGTCTGATCGGACTGGAGAGATTCCTGGCCGTGTGCCACCCCTTGAAGCACCACTCCATCAACACGAGAGGACGTGCCGTCAAACTCATCTCGTTAGCATGGTTTGTGGGAGTCGCATTCAGCGCGTGCGCCATCCCGGTAAGGCCCATCCACACGATTACGTGCGTCGCCTGGCCACCGGGAGACCCGTACAGCGGCTACCCCGACACGGTAGGAAGATGCGGTCCCTCCTCCTCCTCCTCGTGGGTGGTGCAAGTCTTCGACGTTGTGCAGACCGTGCCCTTCTTCATCGCACTTATCGGCAACGCGGTCTTCTTCACGAAGATCATTCGCCAGCTGCGAGATCGCCCCGGCAATAACGAGGTCGGTTCACGAGACGGTACCGTCGGGTCGATACGCTGGAGAAGTCGAACAGCTCGGATCACGAGTCAGGTCACCAAGATGCTGGTAATCAACGGGGTTGTCTTCTTCGTCTGCCAGGCACCTTTCCAACTCGTGTCCCTGTTGGATCTGATAGCCCGACTGGCCGGTAAGGAGCTGATATCAGACCCGCTGGTGCAGTCCATCGTAGTCACGGTGCTTCGCGTGCTGGTCTCCATCAATTCTGCAATCAATCCTATTATCTACAACGCTACCAATTATCGCTACAGGAGGGCCTTCGTGAGGGTGTTTGGGTGCTCGGCCCGGGCCCGGTCGGACGCGGCGCAGTCGACCATCGCGATGCCGGGGGATCTCCGAACGCGCAACTTGTCGGTGATACCATGCGACCAGGTGTATCCTCCGCCTCCTCGGAAGGCGAGTACAAACGGTTACAACCAGGATGAAACGTCTTCACAGGGTTTTGAGATGACCAAATTGTAAGTTTAGCTAACGTGCCACGCACTATAATGGTACCACTTTACGTGGAAGCGACGCGTATAATATACAATCCATGAAATGAAACGGGCATGCTATGGGTCGTTGAGCCAGATGGGACGTTACACTCGCCTTCATCGCTGTAGACCCCGGGTTCGAATCCCGAAGGGTGCCAACATGCAAACCGTGGTTTTTGGTCCCTGTCTGATCTTGTTGCCAACAATAAAACTAGCGCAATATTTAAAATCGTCACATAAAGAGACTGTACTGGCGAGACGCTGATGACGATGTAAGTTAACGCCACGCGTGTCGATAGGGTAACTCAAAAAGTGACACCTGAGGTCCTCCCTGCTGCCTGTTCATTTCTTGTTGAACGGTGCAGGAACGGATCGATTCATATGGATTCCAAGAAATACTAGTCAGTATCTATTTCCCGCCTGCGGTTGTGGGGGGTGGGAGGGGGCGGGGGTTGGACCCCGCCTAAAATACTGATGACATTCTAATTCCAGCGTACATAGTGAGAGAGACATCAACACTATTTCATACGTATATAATAGTATAATACAGTATAGGCATATATTACAGTCAGAGTGTCTTAACCATTCCAATTTCGTTGTTCCAATTTGGCGAGGGTTATCCCGATTTGATTAGAGTTATTCCGATTTGACTATAGAGTTATCCCGATTTAACTATATGGTTATCCCGATTTGACCATAGAGTTATTCCGATTTGACTATAGAGTTATTCCGATTTGACTATAGGGTTATTCCGATTTGACTATAGGGTTATTCCGATTTGACTATAGGGTTATTCCGAATTGACTATAGAGTTATCCCAATTTGACTATAGAGTTATTCCAATTTGACTATAGGGTTATTCCGATTTGACTATAGGGTTATTCCGATACAAATATAAAGGTTTTTTTTAACTGAATTATTTTCTGAACCACATTGGATAACGCATTGCAGAGTTTCGAGATATCACTTACGTTAGGCTGGATAGCGGGATATGCGTATAGCTATATGCACGATATACCGTAGCTATATGGTTATACATGAACTAATTGGTTTTTACGGGAACGTTGGTGTATTGCGCACATACACGAGGTAACCCTCTCTAAATGGTACGCTCTGGTTTCTGCTATAGCTGATATAGAAAAGATGTATCGTGCGATTGCAAACCGATTTCACATTGAGAAATCACTAAATATTGAATTGAAGACTTGGTAAGTGTGCTACGACAGAATTCATCCCCGGATTAGTTACAGAATATTTTCTGTAACTATTATTTACATTTTCATGATAGTAACAAGGGCAAACTTTGATTTTCAAGCTAGTGTATGAGCGCGGCGGTGAGGGGTGTGGGGGTTCCTGCGTTATAGACTTGTTACAGTCTTAAGAGTATGTCTAGTCCGTGTTGATTTCATCCAAGTGTCATCGGACCAAGACGAAGTCGTAAGCAGCAGCCGCAGGGCAGACTTTTTGATTTAACTACAGAAATGACATTAAGAATGTGATGTTATAATATAGCACTCTCGTTGCGTACATGCCCTGCCGTGCCCATTTCTCCACTTCCCTCTCCCATGCTTTCGTGTCCTGGTGACGGAACAATTCAAGATTCTATCCATTAGTGACACAACTGTCCGTAAAGCACGGCTTGTTAATATTTAATACTCCCCTCGTTTAGCGATACTGACACGAGGAGTGAAGAGTGACCTATTATTGGGAATATATAGCTGATACTTTACTATCACTTTCGTTTGACCGATAATAGTTCGTGTTGGACAATTGACACAAGGGCTAGCTATACAGTGTGGTACGTGCGCCTTGTGTGCAACTGTTTGGGCTTAAACGCGTTTCTCTAATTTGAGCGAACTCCGTGTTGTCACGTTATTTTTCTGGGGGCCGCGAAGGGGGGGAGCGGGGGGGGGGGGGGGGGGGGGGG
>JAVCKS010024375.1:0-13337 GCA_032273685.1 Pteraster tesselatus | reverse complement strand
ATACAAGTTAGCACAATTCAATTTGTTTTACTTGATGAATGCTTGCAGTTTGGCTTGAATGGTCTTTAAGTCTTCATCAGCAAGTGTGCAGACTCATGAATGTTGGCAACAAGTAAAATAGAATATCAAATTTGAGCTCTTTACCTGGTACATGTACAAAGACTGAATTATGAGCTTCCAAAGTCAGAAAATGTCACAAACCATTTTCAAGACTCGTGCGTGCACAAAATAGTCTTCTTTACCAAACTTCAACGAGCCATATCTCGAAAACGACATGGAGTATGATGTTACTTTTTTGTACATGTATGTGTTCATTCTGGCAACACAATCTTTCTGCTGAAGTTTCATCAAAATCTAAGAAGGTCACCAGGGAACTTTTCAGAAAATTGGTTGATTTGACACGGAATGACCCCCATTACATATAATTTTAAAGAAGGTACATGTACATCTACATGTACTCGTCGAAGAACTGTGTTCTGAAAAGTATGTTGCTGCGTAGTTGTTGCTTAATCACCTGTTTTGTTTACACAGTTTGGTGGTGAGTTGCGGCATGTTTCATCTTCTGTTAAACTGTGCGATTGTCTTTTAGAGTATTTTCTGCATCAAGCCAACCGATAACTCCGTCCAGTGTATGACATACGTCCCCTACAATACCAGCATGCACGAGGACTGCTTACTGTTTGGGGATGATCTTGGCTATGTCAGCTTACTGAGGATTGCTGCCAAAGATCTCAACACCAAACACGCCAAAGTGGATCGGCGCAATGGCAATCTTGTCATTGAACCCTCTACGCTTAGCTAGTAAGTAGTTTGGACAATTTTTGGGGTGTACTCCAGGTTTTTTGCTCTTTTGTGACCTTTCACCTCAAAACCAGGATAAAGTCACGCAACTCTTTTTCAGTATGACTATTGAAAGTCAACGCTTGAAGGGTAATCGAGTTAAACATTTATTCTAACATTTAGAGAAATTTTACTAAACCATGAGTAAAAGCAGTCAATGTTTTGGAGGACCCCTTACATTCTACAAAAGTTCATCCTCTAAGAATAAAATATTAATATCACCTATTTGTAGTGAATGCTAATCATGCTAGTCCAACTAACAATTAGTTTTAACAATTTTTTAATTTCTGAAACAGTCCGATTCAGAAGAGGAAACTCCATGATGATTGGGTTCTGAAGGTAAGCCTTTCCTACACTCTGTGCAATACAGCACAAAATGACAGATTTTAATGTTTTTGTTGGCAATGATCGATGTAATGTTTACATCACAATTAGTGCCTGTACATCAATGAAGCGCCTCACTTTGCACAGCATGTGAACACTTCCTTTTTTCTATCTACCATACAGAAATATTTGATTTAGCACTTGCATATTTCACCGCTTATTGATGGTTCATGTTGTTACATGTTTGCATGGGTTGCTACGCTTTTGCAGGGAACATTCCTTTATGAAGTTAACATCTATGAAATTAAAATAATTACATTTATAAGCACAAAGTCCGTTTTTAAAAGTGCTGTGCCATTACTAGACTGCCAGCCATGACCAGATCCCTACATGTACTGTACTGCTATGTATCCTCTTGTTACTTCCACCTTTCCGGTTAGGATTACAAAACTGTCGGTTTACAAATGTCCATTGTTTTCACTTTTGCCATTGTTTGCTCACTGGTTTGTCCACTGTTTGCATTCATTTAACTGTAGGTGAAATACCTGGCCGACCTCCATTGCTTTGCTTCCTGTTCATCCAGCAGTACTACATCTTTTGTTTTGGAATCGATTGACAGATTAACCGACACGGTGTAAGTTGACTTGTGCTTTCAACTCCTTCCACTACCTGATATTCTGCTCCCCCCGTGGGTTCCATAGGTGCCCTACTGACTTACAGCGAAGTAGATCATGCAAATTGTCAGTTTTTATTATTGATTGTGCACAAGCCAAAATGCTATGCCAACCCGTGAAGTACCTTTACCCTACAAGCTGCCATAGTTATCTTTAATTGTAGTAGTGCTGCGATGATTTAATGTTTAAACAGATAACCGACTTAAATTCATGTGTTTAGTAAATTGCAAACCGTTTAACCCTTTCAATACTATTGGCGTCTAAAGTCGACACAAAGAATAGGCATGGATACCAGTCATTGTTGCTTGCATTGTACACATAGCTGGTTCCCACTAGCCTATTCTTGAAACCATTTGGTAATGAAAGGGTTAACCGAAACTTAAAATATAAAAAAAAGGACTCGTCCATTTGTGTGGGATCTTCTGGGTACTAGTCCAAATGTCGTATGAAGTGGTCCTTTGTCGTTCAAAGATCGTATTACAGTCTCTATCCAGAGTCCTGTGTCCAACCACAACTGCTGACAAAAGCTTTGGTTCGGGCTAAAACATAAGAGAATGAACCACACTATTTACAAACAATGCTCCATGGTATCCGGTGTCGGGAAGAAAGGAGGGAACTTATGTGGCAAGCCTAGGCTTGGATTGTTAGGGTTAGGCACTTCAATAGACATTACAAAAATTGTTTGATAAACGTGTAGCTGTCAATCAAACAATCCAAGTCACTGGCCTCTAAAAGATCTTATTGCTACAGCTGAAGTCGGCCAGAGACTTACGAAAACAGTTAGTCTTGATAAAGAGTTGTTCTTTGATACTATCGGATTTGAAATTCCCGGCAGTAGCTTGCATATCAGCATTGGCCTAACGGCCTGGTGTGATCAACAAAGGGTCGGTTTGTCTGCTAATCAGGGAAATGATATTGAAAAACCAGCGAACTTATGTATCAGTTGTGATGAGCACTGGCAAAACGGACAATTGTCGGCATTTCTCTTCAATAGTGAGAATCTCTAAAATATATCAAAAAATGACCACAAGAATAGAACTTCTGTAAGATTATTATGGACAAAAAATTTGATTAAAAATGTAATGTGCATTAAATTTTCAATTTGTATTGGGAATTTTTAGCCAAATAATTTCCATTGTTTGAGGGAGAATGTCATTGGCATAAATGAGCAAATTACCTCATCAGCAATTTCTTTAACCTCTTAGTTCACTATCCAACACGGCCAGTATACATGGAAGTTTGACTGGTCCACTAGGTTTTGATAAATTTGTTTGTCAAATGCATTTTATATAAATGCTATTTAGCCGGTTTTTGTCAGGGAATTAACACGTTAATCTAAATTCTGTAATCAATATTCCTGGCAGTGTTTACCTTTTTTTTTTTTTTTTTTTTTTTCTTTATACTTGCCAGCGCGTTGCCAGCCAGACCATTTCAAAACATGTTTCAGTTGCTCCACTGCTGTTTCAACTGGCACTTGGCAAGGGGGCCACTGTTAAGCCGAACCCTGCTTAGTAGTTTTATCCTAATGACTATACATACCATTGAAAAGGAACAAAGGGCAGAAAATCACTTATCAAAATCAACATCTAGATTTTTCCTTCAGCTGGTGCTTGACCTGGGCCAGTCAAAATTGGGTCGTAACAAGTCCCCTGTAAGCTCATCAGAAAGAGAAAATCACACTGAGGAATATTGTTTATGCTTTGTCTTATAAACCGTTGATTCTTTATTTGCAGACCCTGCAAGTCTTTAAGCATAAACAAGGGTGTCAACTGCTTTGCCTTCTGTTGTCATGCCAACGTCATAGCAACCGGCGGCAATGACAAAGTCATCCGTATCTGGCATCCACACATATTCTCTCGTCCGACCGGCAAGATGATTGGACATTTGTTTACTATTATTGATATTGTTGTCAACGAGAAGGATCAACATGTCATTAGTTTATCCACAGCCAGGGTGAGTAGATATCCACAACTGTTGTTGTTGATGATTTAAATTTTATCAAAACAAAGATAGATACGTACAACTGTTGTAGATTATTCAGGTTGAATATGAATTAGTGGACCGAAATATCATTAGTTTACATGTATATATCCTCAACTTTTGACACATTAAACATAGTTGATCATTCAACATTAGTTTATCCACAGCCAGTCTAGCATGTTAAGAGCAGGACTTATTTTATGGTTAATGGACTTTGGAAAATATGTTACACATTTAACAAAATCTGTCTTGGCTGTGCCTTATTTTGAAGTACACCTTCCCCAAGCGGGTCCACACCCTTCTTGTCATTAGTGGTAATGCCCAAATTGTTGAAGTTGACTACATTCTGTCTAGCATATGTTGTGTTATCCCAACTCGGCAATATGCCTGAAACATACATATTGTACATTCAAAGAACTAGTTGGATTTGAAGTGGGGTCTACCTACATCCAGTCCACTGTAGTTCCCTGCTAGGCCACCACTCCTCCGCTTTGGCCAGGATCCACTGCCGAAGATGTGGTTATAAAAGCTGCACAACTACCAAACCAATGTGCTCAACAGTATGTGCTGTTCAAAACCAAGAATGTGGTTCTGATCACAGTTAATTTTAAAATTATCATTTGAGTTCGAAGTAACTTTTTGGGGAGCTTTAATAGCAGTCATTGTGCCTGCTTGCATCTAGGTTTTCCGCGTCTGGGACATCCACACACTGACCAGTCTGCAGGTGTTCACTGATAATGAGGACCGGCCTGGGGAGAAGCGAATTCACTGTATGGTGTTTGACGAGAGACATGAACGATTGATCACAGGTTGGTGACGGGACTGTACATTACTCCCTGAGAAATGTTACGTTGATAATTTGGTAGGTTTTGGCATAACCCTTATGTAGCACGGAAAACAAAGGATATCTATTGAATCTTTAAAATTTCTGGTTCTACTCTCTAGGATCGAGTGTTCTGGATCTGTGGCCGTTAACACGCACTGTACAGGATACAATGCAGGTGCCACACACTCACGACAGACCAATAGCACAGATACTCTACAATCAAGAACTCAACCAGGTGGTTACGCTGTGTACGGAGTCGATCATTAAAGTGAGTAGTGGACCTGGTATTGACAGTGGTTGAACTCGGCTAGGTGATTACTAAACATATACAGTCCGCTCCCGTTATAGTGAAATCAGATGAAATTCCGGTTATAACAAACACACTCTTCGGTCCCAGCAAAATTGTGCACATTTCTATAATGCAAATTTGCATAAGACGAAAACGAATGGTACAAAATTCCTGTTATAAAGAAAGGTCTGGCAACCCCCGCTGCATAGAAAGCATTGTTTACACCGACCTTTGTATAACGAACGATAATCCTGGTCCATTGGTCATCAATAGGTGTTTAATAACAGGTGAAGTAATAGGTGTTTAATAATACGTGAAAATAAATTGGCAATAAAATCAATTTTTAATTTAGCGACAATTGATTTTTCTTCAAAATGTCTTGGCAAGCTCCCTCACGCTTTCAACAATTCAAATTGGTGGTGGTTTTTAGTACAGACCTGAAAACCACAGCATTGAAAATGTACCGGTAATAAAAAAATTCCCTTTTGTAACACGTTTGACCCTAAAATAATTATTTGTCAAAATCAACCGTAACAAATTTTTCTCTAAGTGGTGGTCTTTTCTTTCTGTTTAAGGTTTGGGAGCTGGAATCCGGCAAGCAAGTGTACCATATCACTGAGTCCCATGGGCCTAACATTGAAGTAACGGCCATTGCAGTTGATAGGACAGGCTATAGACTGGCATCAGGAGCTTTTGATGGTAAGGTTGCCTGCAAATCCAAAAAGACTACCAAAAATGCATCAACAATTAACACAACATGAAGGGGAAAAAATAAATGAAAAATTGAAATTTGTATTCTGTGATTTCTTGAAAATGTGCGATAACCATACGAATATTTGAGGAAATTTTCACTGGTTAATTTTACTATTTTAATCATTTTATTGTGTGGATTTTGTTGATTGGAATGAATGATCATAAACCCAACACAGAACGTCCTTAGCCACTCAGCAATTTTATAAAGTAATTATGCTGTGTTGGTACTTACAATGTATTCCATAACGGCAGATCAGTGACCTACCCTGCATACTGCCAGCTATGTTTGGCATGGATGCATCATTAAGTCTAGTGACACCACACAAGGGGGTCATTGTCTAAGTTCACAAAGTTGAGCAGAAACATGGTCAATCAATGAGTTAAGATGATTAGATGTGCCTGACCATGGCCTTGTCAGTGGGCAGTAGGCAGTCAAAAGTAGGCAGTCAAAAGTAGGCAGTCAAAAGTAGGCAGTCAACAGAGACTGGTATTTAAAATGTAATGCCACTCGCAGACTAAGCAGTTACAAGAATGCCAAGAAAACTGTCTGAATAGAGATGGCTTATAGATTTTGAATAGTGGATTGAGCGGTGTAAGTAACCAATGACTGCACACTCCCAGGGAGCTCACAAAGTACAAATTAGACAGATGTTGGTCCATTAAGCAATTAGTTATTACTGTACATATTTTGTAGGTTCATTGAAGGTGTGGGACTTTGGCAGTGGCCAGGAGATTCAGTCCTGGAAACCAACTTTAGATTGTGAACAAGATGAGGACATTGGCATTACCAGCTTACTGTACATTGATGTTAACAACAGGAGATGTCTAGCAGTATCAGGATGGAATAACAAGATAAAACTACTGGAGGTGGGGGTGGAAGAGGGGGTTGTAGACTACCCGAGGTGGGGGTGGAAGCTGGGGTTGTAGACTACCCGAGGTGGGGGTGGAAGCTGGGGTTGTAGACTACCCGAGGTGGGGGGTGGAAGCTGGGGTTGTAGACTACCGGAGATGGGGGTGGAAGCTGGGGCTGTGGGCTACCCGAGGTGGGGGTGGAAGCTGGGGTTGTAGACTACCCGAGGTGGGGGTAGAAGCTGGGGCTGTGGGCTACCCGAGGTAGTCTTAATTTAATGTACTTAATTTAATGAGTCTTAACCCTCTTTAAATTTTTTGTAGCAATATGCACTGATTTTGATAATACAGGGCTAAATCCTAATTATGGCTTTTTCGATATTTAACTAATTAGCTCCAACCACTCTCTGGTGTGAATGTCCACAGTGACAAAGGCTTTGTACAGCAGTAGGTGGTGCTGTGAGTGGAAACAGTAAACTGGTTACTTTGGAATTTCACACAATGCGACAACCAAAATGGCTCCTGCAGTGCCCGATACAAACACACACTTTCATGTTTGTGTGTTTTCATTGTGCATACACACTATTACTAGATCAGCCATAATTACAAGCATTGTGTGTTGTTAAAAGGCTACCTTATTTCCTGTCAGTTTCAAATTGCACTGAAAATACAATAAATCGGTCACTTTTAACTCACAATTTTGAATACACAAGAACACTAACAAATGGGAAAATACATGAGTGTTGTTTTTCATAGTATAACACTTTGTTTTATTGTAATCGCATATATAATCGTAATTCTAGCTGTTACTAAAGTTTATAAGATTACATGTCTTAGAAATACTGAAGAAGTTATATTTGCTTGTGTAGGACTCGCAAGACCTTGGTGATCTCACGCTGTATGCAGAGTTTTCTGATCTCTACAATTTCTTGGTTGATTCACCAAGTGTGACGAGTCGAAGTTCCAGCACGTTCAGCCATTCAAGACCACTGCCAGACATTGGGCGTGGATCAGCACTGATCACAAGGATTGGCAAACAGGTTGGTGTATAATGTACACAACATGTTAGGTTGTGTGTTGGCAAGATAAACCAAATGATTGGGGGATACCTGCATATGAAAAGGTCAAAAATCCTTATTGACGAACTTTTTTGCTATTATTTATTATTTATTGACATTTATAAAGCGCAAATACATTAAAATAAATGATCAAAAGCGCTGTACATAAAATACGAGAAAATAAAAAATACTTGTATGCAAGAAATAAGAGTGTAATATGTAGAAAATAAAAAATATTTAAAATAAAAAAGATTAATTAATTACCAAATAGATAGTTCAAAATACTTCTCTCGTAAAGGGGCTATCATAGTTTAAAGGTAGACTCATATCCACTGCATCAAAGTGAACCGACAACACTCATAGATTTGTCACAGCTGTTTGTGCAAATGCAGCTGATGTGAGGAGAAAACTGGGAAAGCATAATTTGTCTGTGTCTGGGATTTTTTCCGTACTCCAGATATTAGGACACTAAGTCTGACACTAAACCCAATCAAATTTGAGTACTTGTTTCCCGCCAACATCCGAACTAAATTTAGTCCCCGCATGAAATAAAATCGTTGTTCATTTTTTTTCATGACATTTATACAAATCAACGAATATGACCATATTGTATGATTTAAAACAATTTGGGTTTATGGTATTTTGATTGTAGAAAAAAATTATGAATAATGGAAAAATTCCCCTCATTGATTTTTGGGAATTTGACGACAAGCAATGATTAAATTTCATTGGCCTGAGTGTCTGACTAACACCAGTCTGAATGTACCCTATTACTGTGCTTTCTAAACCTGAACCTGTCTCCCTTGCACAGGACAATGTCCTGAAGACTCATGAGGTGACCTCTGTGACCTCGATGGGAGTCAATTCGCTGGCGACTGGTTGCGCAAACGGTAGCATTATCATCTGGGACACACTGAATGCAACAGTCCAGCAAGTGTGAGTAGAGTTTCCTGTGACCTACTCTGCATGAATGAGCATTGCAGAATGTAGTCCCCTTGTACTGTCAATTGGATATTCAGTTTTTACCATTTACAGCTCTTCAGACAATTATCAGTTCTTATATAGCGCAATTCCAAGAATGATCACTGCGCTTTACAAACACTATTACCCTGGTCATAGGGCAAATATCATTCCTGTAACTTTCTCAGCTCCCTGGGGGGGTAAAAAGTCAAATGGCTGCCGGTTAGGCGCACGCTGACTAATCAAACACAAAAACCACCTCTACCCTCGCAGATACCCATTTATACTAGACCACTCGGCCACAACATCCTAACAATCTTGTTTTAAAATGTTTGTTGCCTGATTAAGTAATAATTTCAACCGATTGCAGCTTCTTAAACAAAGGCTTTCGTTAAGACTACTGCCAATGCAGTATATCGGTCAACCTGCAGCTTTTCCACTTGCGAATTTTTTCTGCTAGAAAAGGACCTCTATACAAGGTGTAGCAAAATGAAGTAAACAGTAGCCACAGAGTCCTTATTGATTGTCACACGCCTGTGATTTTGTAGTTGTGGGAGGACAAGATGTTGATTTACCTATTAATTAGAACATGTTCACCACATACCTCATACTTTTTAATTTAGCGGTATTTTTGGAACTGGTTTACTTCATTTTGATACGCCCTGTATATAAAAAAGCTGCCTTTTACATTGCAAGTTTAAAAGGTTACACAAGCAAGGGAGCAGCGCACAATGTCATTTACATTTAGGATTAACATCCTTTATAGATGTTCAGTGACATATTTCTATATAGTGTTTTGGATGGCATGCATTGTAGTTCGAAATATTTTAGGAGACGGTGTGCCTACTCATGCCTATAGCAGGTAACAAAGTATGAGTATATTTATGATGCCATTTGCAAATCATCTATAGCTCAGCTCTTGCCATTTTTACTATCTTGAAAATCACTATTCTGAATGACTGCAGTATCAAACAATATATATGGGAACTTTTGTTAAAGCAGCATGTTACTTTAAGCATGAGTACAATGACATCTATCAAATTTGTTCACGTGCTAATTTTGTGTTTTGTATGTATAACTTGATCATATCCTTAGGTTCCAGCTGCTGAACTTGAATGCCAATGGTAAAAGCCGCCATCGAGAGAAGGCAGCCCACCCTCATCAGGTCAACGACCTACTACTCCTGGTGCATAGAACACGCAAACCAGACCCTGCTTATATCAAGTAAGAAAGCTGCTTCAGTGTGGAGTTCTTTCTGAGATCCTCCTACTACTACTACTACTGAAACTATAATCTTCGGACATTCTTTAATTTGGGATCTAATTTGTGCACCAGCCATCGGTGGTGATGGTTTGTGCACAACTCCCGTATTGGTTTCCGTGTGATAAGTGCCTGTGTACATTGGCCAATAGCGTTGATTACAAATGGCGCCCCATATGTAAAAATACCCGGATGCATGCAGACAAACATTAATTGTTGGCCAGAACCTTTAGCTGCTGGTGTACGTGTATTTATTTTGTTAGGGTTACAGTTTGCGCCGTTTCAGTAGAAGATGTTGGTTTGTTCATTTTTGTATAAAGTAGGAATAATAATTTTTGTTAATAGAAAGTTAACAGGCCATGTTTCCTCAAGCCCTAACGACCTACTGCCTATTGATGCGGATTCAACCGTTGAGTCAAGATCCCAGACTGTAACCACTATTGAATCACACACTGTCATTGGAGACGGGAGCCAACATGGTAACTACATAGCCAATGTTGACGTTTACTAGTTAAGACATTTGATATGCAAAGTACACATTTTGTATAGCCTCGCAAAATGTCGCCAATCGAGTAACGTTTAAATTTTGATAATAAAGTATTTAGTACATAGAGCTTTCTAGTGGAGTGTATGGCAAAAAGGTACGACTGATAGAGCTTATGAAATCTACAATCGGTAAGAAAGCAGATTTTTAAATAAAACTGCACCCATTAAAGCAACACAAGGAATCATGGGTAAATAAATGGAATAAACAAAAATAAATAAATGTTCAGTGCATTTCTCTACTGTACAAATTAAACACAAAGCAATATATAATGGAACTACAAGAAGTAAGGTAAAATCTAACAATGTATTTGAATTTGACAAAGCTGTATTAAAAAATATTACGTCTGATTTTGTGTGTTAATTTTGAAGATAAGATAGACAAAGAGGATCCTATAATGGACGACAGTGGATATTTAGATGGGCTAGAGAATGTGCCAGCTGTAGAGGGCGCTGCTAACGCCGAGTCTGACGAGGAGTTTGAGAATATTGACCCTACGGCCAGGATGATAGTGACGACATATGACCCTATCCTGGTGTCGTGCCACTCGGATGCCTTAATTCGCTTCTGGAATATGAAGGTACAGCAAGATGAACGTGGTGACCCACGTGTCGGTGGAAAGGACGGTGGTCTAATTGAGGTCCCTTGCCTGTTCCGGGCATTGGGAGTAAATCAGTAGTGACATATTTTCCTGTGCCTTAGCATATATGGTGGTCAGGAAGGCCCTGTTTTGGATTTGAACTCACGATTTTAGGACTACATGTATGCTATAGCGCCATCTATGGTTGCTCTTGAAACATCGAGAAAACATGTGCCCATGAGATAGACTACTTATGACGTATTTATGTACATGGGTTGAGTGCCGCTAAGGGGTTAGTCATAAAAAGAAATAGGCTCAACACGAGGGTAATATAGGAATAGAAGCCTAGCAGAATATGAGCCAGTAGGCACTGGTTCTAATCCCAATGGCACATGTGTGAACATGGCTAGGGCCAGTAAATCATGTGATAATGGCATTCTCAGATTACAGGAACTTTAGCCAGAAGACTAATTTTGCATTTACCGTACCGGTAATCATTCCATTGTAACAGATTCAAGGCTGTTATATTTCTTGCCACGGGTAGACTTGTAGTCACATAACTACTATATACTAAACACATTATATTCCTCTTTGTATTTGGTGGGCCTGCAGGGTGAGGTAGTACATGAGATGTCAGCTATGACCAGGAGGCAAGGCTCTGCTGTGACAGCCGTATGTTCAGATGTAGACTGTACAGTACTCATCACAGGAGATAATAGTACGTCATAGCGTTTACTGCCTTCATTACAGCTGTCTTCCTTTAACTAGTCTCATTGCAAATGTTCAGGCGTAGGTTGTGGAGTACTCACGGCAGAAGTAATTTCAAGCATGTTTACAATGCCGATATGCACCATTACAGAAGGCACGCAGTGTTTGTTTTATACTTTGTCTGGGTCCTAATCCAGCTCATTGTCATTCTCATTTTTTGCAGAGGGCTATATTACAATGTGGAATGTCTGCAAGTTCTTGGAGAACACCACCCAATCTGAGGACAATGTAAGAGATTGTTCTCCTTAGGGCGAACAGTTCGTGTGGTCGTATTTCATTGAGTCTCTGTTATATGCCATTGTGTCTACATGTATTTACAAAAGTGAATTTGATTTTCACTTTGTCAATCCACATTTGCCACACACTGCATACCAATTCGGCATGGTTATTACTATGAGTAGAATTGCAATGTTAATTGCAAACGGTTTTACAGTGACATCAGTTACGTCACTCTAGTATTCCATCCATAGTAGGGCTGTTGGCCAGTCCCCACACAGACTTGGAGGCTTTTGCTCTTGCACACTGTCCAGTATTTGTGCCCAGTTTGATGTGTTTGTGAACCTAAATTGGAAAATGCAATAGTTTTTATTGTGGTGCCTTTGCGGGGTTATGTCAACATGCAATGTCCTTAGCGTTCACATGGTCTTGTAATCTGTTTGAGGGCGCTGTTTCCTCCTAGGGCAACTGCCTCAATGCAGGGTTTCAGACTTCACACAAATTCGAAATGAGAAACAAAAATGACATCCTAAATTTGCGGCAAATTGTTCAAAGTGTTAAACAAGTGCGAATAACATGCAGCAAATATCTTTCTTGGCGTCATTTTTCTCTTTGCATTTCACTTTAGTATTATGTATCAACCGGCCTTTATGATAAGGGTTATAGTACTGCTGTATTTTAATTTTTATTGACCAATGATGACCCTTTGATCTGAGCTGGTGCGCTAAATATTTAGTTGTTGATATGCACTGAGGATCATTTAGAAGGCCCTTATTGGATCCTGATTTGGCTGTGTTTTTATCCCAACAGGATTTGATCTATCAGCTGATCAGTTGGAGAGCTCATCTGAGTGGTATTGTGACGCTGATCTATGCTAATCACATGAAATCAATTGTTTCTGGCTCAATAGATGGATCAGTCAGGTATATCAAACTAATCTTAAAGTTGGCGGGGGCTTCTAAGGCTGGGATCGGAGCAGAACAATGAGATTTTGGTGCTTCCAGGCAAGGCAACTCCCCTGCAGCCAGGGGTTAGGCACCTAATGGTGCTTGTCCCAGTGGGAGAATTGATTTGTTTGCAGGAATCTATTGATTTTCACACATTTAACGTTAGTCCTCAAGGTAATGTGAACTATGAGTCATGCAATCTGCTCACTCAACTTGGTAAGAATGGGTTCTCAAATGGTAACAAGTATATACTAACTAGCCCCAGCTTGAAAGACGAAATAAACCATTGTGCTCATTTGTGGTGACAGATAACGTGTGAATAAGGATTTCAAGATCTCCATAACGAGAACCCACTGTCCAAGTTTCACTTTGAGCAATGACTGTATATAAGCTATGAGCCAAGGGGGTTGGTTGGTACCATACAGATGGAGTAAGGCTCATTGGGATTTTTAGCAAGATATATGTCCCT
>JAVCKS010024364.1:0-12668 GCA_032273685.1 Pteraster tesselatus | reverse complement strand
GGTTGGTCAAAACGGTTGGTCAAAACGGTTGGTCAAAACGGTTGGTCAAAACGGTTGGTCAAAACGGTTGGTCAAAACGGTTGGTCAAAAGCCATCAGAATGATGCGGTGTTCAGATCCACACCAACATTTTATTAGGAAGGTAGGCCTACTTGTATAAGCTACAGTGAGATACATGTACACAACATTTCATCCAAAGCAAACAACGTTGAGTAATCAAACCAACCAAAGAACAATATGAAGCTTCTACTAATATCTGTAGTGTACGTGCCTTGTACTAACATGTAGTAAAAAAAACAGACTCCTTGGAATTGGGTTCAACTCCCCGGAACAATGTCAACAGCACAGTTCTGAGTTGACTTTCCTAGCAAACTACTCCAATAAATTTTAGCCAGAAGGCTGGGAAAGCATTTACTGCACTGTGGTAAGTATCATGCATTAAAGTTTGGTAATTTGATCCAGTGTGCAATTACATTTGGCAAACATTTGTTTCTAGAGAAAGGAGGGCTTTTTCCCAGAGGGTTTTGACAGTTTGGAAAACAGAGGAAAGCTGTTAATGGTTAACAATTTGACAGGTTTTTCCTTAAAGTGCTTTTCCTTCTTGCTACATGTAGCCCCCAGGCCCCCCCCCTTAAATAAAAAAGCCAATTTCTCATACCGTAGGCAGCGCATATTTTGAAGCCCACTTTTCGCACAATTCATTTGTATTTTATACTGCATGCTTAAAAAAAAACTTTCAAATAAAAAAATTTAAAATACCCGGTAACTAACTTTTACTAGCAACTACAATTGTATCCCAAACCTTGGTTTTTAGCTCACCTACAGAAAACATCTCTTTACGCCTATTATTTCTTCAGAAAGTTCACAATGTCATCGTGGGAAAATTCATGTTGAAATTTGCTAGACTGAACATCAGTAAGTTATCATTCATTTACCTCGCAATAATTAAAACTTGCAATAACTGATCACCGTGGAGATAACAGCAAACAACATCTGTGCTCCGAGGGGGTGGTTGCTGGGACTCTGGTCTGCACCAACGATCAAACCGCACCAACCAGACACATTGAACGATTATCAGGATTCTTTTCACATTTATAATTTTTTTCCCACATTTACCAAAACTTCAATCACAAACCTAGCAGTGGTGACTGCAGCGATGTACAACAAAACATACAGCCTGAGCTATAGTATTAATATGTGGATTGAAAAAAGTAGGTTCGAAAGAGAGAAGCTGACTTCATATTCCTACTTAAATATATTACCAGATTATCTAAATATCTATTTAAAACAGATCAATTAAAACACTTTAAAACCCAAGTTATGAAAACATCGATTTTCATCATGTCTTCAGAAACCTTTCTTCTTGGGTTGAGTACTACTAGCCTACTTAATAGTACTACAGCATGCAGCGCCAAAATCAAATAGAGCCCCCTATAAAGTTAAAACAAATTATTATATAACTTGAAAAATAGTTTGATGTAGGACTACCGACTAGGACCGATTGGATTTCCTTTGCAAATTTGAGGCTTTCCAAATCTAATGATTACGAACTTTTGTGAGATTTGATAAGGTTACTGAACCCGTAGTACTAGTACTACTACTACTAGTACTACTAGTAGTAGGCCTACTAGTACTACTAGTCTATGAGTAGGCCTAGTACTAGTCAGTAGTACTAAAGTATGACCGTGTAGACAGGACTGTACACCTACCTGATGCATTTGATACGCTCCATTTTGTACAGCAGTTCCGATGTTTCAAGTTCCTCCTGCATCATGGGTCGTTTTCTCTGAACATTCGACAGTCAGTAGCGGTAAACTAAGCTGGACTAAGCCACCAATACGGCCAAGCAAAACACTCAACGAGCACGGGCTCGCTCTGTAGCGCGCTAACTGTCTCAGACTAGATCAAGACCGTATCGATATTCGGCGAGTACCGAGTAGTCAGCAGTACTAGTACTGCTATAGTAGTACAGTACGCAAGTCATGGAATCATCTCACCGGTCTGCGCTATTATGCTAGCGCGGCCATGGCGCGCCGGGCCGCGCCGCCAGCGCAGCATACAAAGCGTCGTATAAAAATGTGTACGTACGTGGCGCAATTTGTTCTCCAATGACAGTGTGTGGATACTACCAATATTTGTTGGGGGAGGGGTTGATAGGGGAAGGAAACGGGAGGGGGTGAAAGGTGGGAAAAGAGCCCAACCATATATCTTTACCTCCCCCAAACCATCCCTCTACTTCTCCCTCCCCTACCATTCTTCTCCCCTCCCCTCCCCTGGCCCTACTCTTGATATCCCCTCCCAACTTCTCCCCAATAAATATTCGTATAACTCAATAGCAGCAGTGTGATTGGTTAAGGAATGTTATCACATTGTGGTGGCGCAAATATATTTTTCTATTTTTGTGCGATTGGCTGGTTCCTGCCCCCCAACGACCCCCACCCCCAACCCCCACCCCCACCCCCAACCCCCACCCCAACCCCCTCCTATAAAAGAGTCGCGCCTATGCGCGCCTCCCAGTCGCCCCCCCCCCCATAAATTATAAATTACAAAAACTCCTTTTTGTATTCGCTGTCACCAGTGGCGCATGTCCAGCCTCATTAAAACACAGCCCTTTTCCTTTTGTATTCCTGTATTTTATTAAGGTTGGACACGCCACTGGTCACGGTCACGGTTTACCTTTAATTATTGAAGGCCTTTTTGATAAATAATTTGTGGAGGCTCGCGGGGAAAAATGTCTGCCGCTATTTTTGACCCCGCGCGTGGCGACTGATCTACTGAAGTTTGCACACGCACATCCATGACGACAGGGGGCCTCGAGTTTCCTGAACTAATTTACTAGTTTCACCTAAAATCGTTCAGTCCACGTTTCCACCCGTATGTAGATGGTTCAACCCGTGATGGTGCAACCCGATTGGACAAGTCTTAGACCATTGGTGACCGTTTCTCAGCTTCATGAGTGATAGTAGGAGGGGAACACCATCTGTGTACTTGTCTTCGTCATAATCAGCGAGTGATTTACGTCAAACAGTGTGTGCGACGATTGGTTCGGTTTGATATAACGATAAAAATACCCCAAAAAGAATCTTCAGAAAAACATTATGGCAATTAACAGCGCCCTCTACTACAAGTAGAGCCACCATTAAGCGAAACCAGATGTGTCGTACTAATACGATTGATCCATAGATCACCCGGCCAAAGCGTCCCCATAATGCCCAGACTATGCGAGGTGAAAATAATTATTTCTCGCACACGCAACGGCTAAATTCGAATCGAAGTTGTTAGGCTGTACTGCTGCAACTGCTAATTATTGTTTGCGTCCGATTGCCTGGCAGACCACCACGGCATATAACTCTACCACAAGAAAAACGAAAAAGAGGGCGCCCTATTTAGCTTGACGATGGCGCCCTAGTTAGATTGACGACAGTTTTTAGAGCGCCATACTTAGCTTGACGATAGCACCTCAATATAAGGCTGATTTCTCAAGAATTGAGATTCAAAGATGACGTAGATCGTCATTCCACCGCAATCAAAAGGGATCCTTCAATGTTCCTTATATCCCAGCCCGATTTAGTTTAAGCGAGCAGAAATATTCTATTATTGGCCCTCTTTATTTCATTACGTTTCTCATTAGTTATTTTATAAATGTTACAGACAGACAGAAGTGAACCTCAAAGGAGAACAGGACAATAATAATGTATCAATCAATAATAATCAATTTGAATCATGAAACAATAAAAATGCTTGTCAATAAACGAATATAAAAAAAAGCATAGCCACACTCAATATGCGCACGATGTTCGCTGAAATAGAACACTCTAAAAAATTAGGAACAAAATCTCGGATGCCTTAAAATACATGCCCCAAAATACATGCCCCAACATGAAAATAGATGCCACAATTTGATCAGGTGTGAAAGTCATGCTAAATTCAATGCCGAAATTATCAGCAAAATATAAACATTGGCTGGGAAACATAACACTGCAACAATAACAAAAGAGAAACTCCATGTTTGTTTTTATTAATGTTTTATTTTTAATCTTAGGAGAAGATTCCAGGTCCAAAAACCTGAACATAAATCAATATCTTCCTCCTGCACCAGAAGTTGACATGACTTCAACTTGTTGTTATGATGATTTTTGTGCATCTACAAATAAAGTGCTGTATTTTGGCCACCACTGATATATGCTAACACCAATACACATACATCAGTACACACGTACTAGCACATACCAGTACGGAAATACATTTCCAAAATGGTTGCATTTATATCGAGCTCTTGTATATAGATTCTTGAGAACCTTTATATTTGTACATTTTACTGACCATTTAGAATGTACGTAGGTTTGTGGCTAGAGAACAATTTCACAAAACAGAAGGCTGCGAATTTCCTGCAGTTTATAATAATTGAGAGTCATAGGAGGGATCACGTCAAAAATACATCACAGTACCACACGTTGAAAGGAGAGATGTGTGGGCAGTTAACCCATAGCACGCCACAAAACTAAACCTGTTTAGTGACAAGACAATTTCAAAGAAAACACCGCTGTCCACGATGAAATAATATTGTCAATGTTTCCACCTAGCTGTACGTAATCAAGCGGCGTGCTCATTGGTCTTATCAATTTGGAGACTAAACTTGCCAATAGTCTGCTAAGGGTCTAGGAAGTACCATCGAGACAGTGATGACATGTTCTTTGCTAAACAGGCATGTCTTGTTGTCTCCGCTTTGAGGGAGAGAGAGTGGGGGGACGGACAAGGTGACGTTCCTTCATAATTCTGTCGGTTTGATTGTGATTCCCTTGCGGATTTGACCCCAGCCGATCAGCCTATAAAATAAAGACAATAAAGAAAATACACGTGGATTCAAAGTTCAAGATATCTTATCTTAGAGCCCACTAATCTGGTAAGCTGCAACCCTGGATACCTGGGCATGACAACATGTCTCCACAAAAAGTAACAAAAAGTATTTTCTTGTCAAGATGATTTAACGGCTGGCAGCAACTGGATGGATCTCCCATATATCACGTTAACAGTTAATAAGAGGATACGATACAGACTCTAGCGGTAGTCTACACGTGTATCAAGCGCCCTCTCTCGGTGGTTGCATGCCAAACTCTTGCCGTTTCTCAACGACTTACCTCCAGTGCTTCTCCACTCTTCGGCTGAGCGCAATCTTCTCTCCGATCTCCGTGCAGACCGGGTTGGTCAGTACAATCTTGGCCAAATCAGCCTTGACCGCTAGTACACGGCCGCCAGTGGACAATGAGCCGATATTGACCATTAGAACCTCACCCTTACTCAGTTTTTGAACCTGGTACAATCAAGGAAGAACAAACACCAAGACATCTTATAACAATCAGCTGGTCTAGTGGTTAGTGCATAGAGGTTCCGGGTTCAATGCCTCATGGCATTATAATAAGCTCCTGGGCAAGACGCTTCACCTTAAAGCGTGTTCCACTAGCCAGGTGTAAAGATAGGTACTGTTGGTGAATCTAGCGTGTCAGGGGTAAATTAGCGATAGACTAGAATCCTATCCAGAGGGGGGGCAACTAGCATGTCAGGGGTCAACCTACAATGAACTAGCAAGGTCACCCTGCGATGGACTAGACATTGTGTCTCTTGTTTGTCGTCGGTATGAACGTACCTTCTAATATACTTAAATGTTGGTGTATATACTAACATTTCTTCATAAAAGTCGAATTTGTTTCATTTTTATTCTGCTAGCAGGGAACTGACAGCCCATGTAGCAATCACTTTACCTTTGCCCCCTTCTTGTCTCCCTCGGTCCGAACACCAAGCAGACGCCGCAACAGGAAGTAGGATATCTCCAGCTCCGTGTAGATGTCCGGTAGAGTGCCCACAGCCCCTAGGACGTGGCCCACGAGCCGGTCTGCTCGACATAACGTAGGGTCAATCTTGGTTCCGACACCTTGAGTTGACGATAATAAACATAGCCATATTTCTGCTTAAGGCTTGGCAATAGTGAGTTGCACGATATTTGATATCGATATTAGATATTTATTCCATCGAACGACAGTATCATGAGATAATATTGTGCCACTGACCAAGTTTACCTCAGGGTCCTGGGTCTCAATCAATAATGGTATTGGGACTAATAGCTTTCCTTTTTTCATTTATATTAAGTTTAACACATATCCAGCCATGGAAATACACAACTAATAGGCCACCCAGACTTGGCTGAGGATTGTCTGTCACAGCGACATGTTATGTACACAGCATGTACTGTTTAGTGCTGGGTTGCTTTAGCTTGGGACGTTTCATTTAGTCAATTTGACAATGGTGTGCATGGTCAAGTAAACTTGACAGATCTTGGGACAGATGAAGTGGGCTGTCGAGTAGACTCGCAGTGAAGAGGGCTTCCTGCTCAGTTTGGGGTCAAACTTACCAATGAGACCGCCGGGGACGGCGAACTGAAGGTCGTTCTTCTCAGCAAACAGGGAGATAATCTTGGAGAAGATGGGTCGGCACTGAAGCTTGCCCTCTGCATCCTTGGAGACAATGCCGGGGCGGACCTCAATCTCCTGACCCACCTAGACACAGCCAAAGGACAACAAGCTTCTTGTAATCCATCTGGTACACTGACTTATTCGGCTGTATACACTCGGTTAAAATTTGAACTCACCCGACTAAGGAATATGAATATTCATCTTTTAATTTAGATATTTATTATATGTCTTATTTGGTAAAGAATATTCATCACTTTTATAATTATGTTAACAATAAAAGTTCTTCTGGCCGTATTGCGACAGGCACTTAAACAACCATAGCACCAGGGTATTGCTGAAGTTTGCTATGAACAAGATTGCCCCAGAAGGTGTGTTACGGCAACTATGTGGTTATTTCCTCAGGAAGTGTAGGTCCATATAAATAGTGATTGCTACTGACATACCCGTAGCACTCCCCTCAATATACTGCCTCCAGCCACACCCCCTTTCAGGTCCTTGACCTCACTGCCTGGTTTGTTGACATCAAACGATCGAATTACTGCAATTCAAAAAGGTAAATCAGTTTATTGAACAGCTACCAGTCTAGCTGGGTTGGGTAGGGGAATTCCCTATCACACTGTGTCACTCAGGATAACATAACGGAGGCTCACTTCTGTAAAAGTACCTTCTCTGATCGACTTAGGAATTTAGCAGGCCTAGGGGTTAATATTGTTGACGTCTTCTTCAAAGAACTGCCAAGGAACTAGTCACAACTGTGGCAGTTTGTGCGATAACCCTTATTTGCCGAGCAGGTGTACTGAGCTTAGTTAGTCCATGAAGTTACTTCGGGCTCACACAGGTAGCCATGACATGCGTACGTGATCTACTGGATGAAAACCAAATCGTAAACTAAGGTGGAGCTAGCATGTCATCCCCTCCACTCACCGATGAGTCTAGGCTCCGACGTGAAATCTCTGATTGGGATAGGAATCAGCTTGGTAATATATTCACAGATTACTTCAATGTTGTATTTCAGCTGGGCCGAGATGGGAACGATGGGGGCGTTCTCAGCCACTGTCCCTGGATAAAATAAATGAACAAATACTACACCTTGATTTGGTACTTATACCATTATATTGTTTGTTACTTTTTAGGTGTTGGGTTGTGTTGAATATGTACTATCGATTTCGGACCAATTTTATTTTAAATGTTGAATTGCTGAAAAGAAAATATTCTGCGACTATGGACCATGGTACCAGGACAAACAGGGCCACTTTATTCTCCCTGCAGTAGTTGTTGTAGTTGTTGTTGTTGTTGTTGTTGTTGTTGTTGTTGTTGTTGTTGTTGTTGTTGTTGTTTTCCCCTGTACGTACCTTGGACAAATCGAAGGATCTGATCATACTGCTCTCTTGCCTGGGTCTCCTTGACGAGATCAATCTTATTCTGCAGGATGACGATGTGTTTGAGTTTCATGATCTCGATGGCGGCCAGATGCTCAGATGTCTGGGGTTGGGGACAAGACTCGTTGCCAGCTATAAACCAACGATCAGAAACAACCGTAGTGATAACCAGTCATCAATAGACAGGCTACAGCTCCCCTTCCCCTTCCCCCCCTCCCCCCCCTTCTCAATCTCCCTTCCCCGTCCCCTTACCCTTGTGGCCATTAGGCTATGCTTCCCCTACCGTCCATCACTCATTGGACCCTTCAGATAACAGACTAAACAGCAATCTTGCTCTGATCAGTTCACATTTGTAATACTCATTCTCTAAGAATCAAGGCTCGGCTAATGGACCATTAAAATCAAAAGCTTAATTTGTGACGTCTATCTTATTCCTCTAGTGCTAGGAGACAGTTGTAGAATAGCTTACCGATCAATAGCAATGCTGCGTCCATGACAGCGGCTCCATTCAACATAGTTGCCATAAGGATGTCGTGACCAGGACAGTCAACAAAGGAAACATGTCTGAGGAGTACAAAGTTACAGGGACTGATGTGAACGTCACATATTTCATAGGTTTACCTCAGGGAATAGATACCCTGCAGGTATGTACATAAGGTGTACAGACCAAAACTTTAGAAAGATTGTTTCAAGAATACAAGCAAAGGAATGGTGATTACATCAGTGCACGTTTCTCATCTATTAAACAAAATACAATGAAAACATTACCCCATCACCTACAAAACACTTCTCCATTTTAACTAAATATAAATTTAAGTTTTTGCTACCATTCAAAATATTCGTACAGATGTCATCGTTTTTATTATGTCTTAATGTTGAATTTCTCAGAGTACGACCCGAAATATAGATATCCTATAAGCACAAGCACAGATTGAAGAAACAAACGCCATCACAAAGTAGATAGGTTTAAACAAGGATTTACCCAGATCACATATCAAAACAATGAAATAGCTACAATGCTAGTAATGATCCTTGTGAGGTAGTAAGAACCAGCCTCTAAGTCAAGTTGTAGAATGTAAGGTATTTAACGCATACCTTAGCAGTTGGAACCTGCCGTTGCATCCAGACCTGTCGCATGGGAAGGTGTCTTCCTTGTTACTGCCCGCTGACCGGTAACAACCAGGCCGAGGACAGGCCAGATTGTCACATTTGTAGATCTGGAAAGATTTGGCGGGTCAATGAGAGGATTGATTACATGTATGTAGGAGTAACTATAGAATACCCCGCCACCACGTCCCTTTTCTAAAAAGATCCTGGTACCCAGAAGTCACTTCACAATGATTCTAATTACAAGGGTACCACACTAGTCACAAAAACAGGAGTGGCGGGGTATTCTATAAGTAAGCCCAGTTTTGTATTGCCGGCCATATTGGGTTATTTTAGGGAACAAAAGGTCAAAGGTCATTCTTTTATTTTCTTTATTTTACAATGGCACTGCAAAACGACTGATGTAGGAAAAGTTGTAGCTTCTAAAATCAACAGTTTTTATTTATACATTTCATACTTGAAACCTGCAAAAAGCCGCTGAACCGCCAATCCAAGATACAGCCAGTTTTTGATATTGGAGTGTTTTACCGCCCTCTTGGGTTTTTTACAGATTATCATTACATGTATGCATGTAGTTTCCTGATTTTTTTCTGAAATCGATTTAGAAGTGTGTGAAAAAGCCAAATTCTGAGCATCGCTTTGTGGTTGTCAAGTTAGCGCGTTATTACAATCTTTTCGGGTTTTTTCGAAATCGTAGTTTCATTGTTTTCAACTTTCCATAACTTTTCAACAGAATGCATGATACATATATAATAATTTCACCATTAAAAGCTAAAGAGTTGCCCTTTCATATGATACCAATAACAAATTTTTTTTCTGGGACGTTTTTGTGCGTTTTGTCATGCTGGGTCACATTATTCCTTAATTTTACAAAGAATATACATGTACATATTTTAACATTGTTTACTATTGATTTGCATAATTGGTTAGCAAACGTGGATCCCACATTTACATGTAGGGTTTTCCAGTGTTTTAAGTGTTTGTAACATGTGAACGGTCCAGAATTCCCAAAGTATACAGTGTACATGTACATGTACACTTGTATGTTGTGTACACTTTAAACTTAAAGGTCATGTCAATACATGTACACATGTACATGTACAACTGTACTCCAGCATTTCTCGTGGTTTAATGAAAATGTTATGATAATAGTTTGTAGAACATGTAGCATACATTACATGTAGGCCTAAATGTTACATGTTTTTCCTCTTGTCGAGCAATTACAAAACCTATGTGTCTAACATCTAATATGAATAATTAATTACCGGTAGGCAGATGTATACAATTTACATCATTTTCGCTGTATGTATTTATACTGTATATTTGCATTGTATATTACTACCTGTAGTATGAATCATAGTATTTACATGTAGCATGACAACGCAAAGTTACTTTTTGGGAAACGGGAGTTTTCCTACGATTACTAATTAAACTTTCGCAACACTGATTTCCACAGTTTGAGATCTTCCGATTTCTCCCACTCTTATTCCCAACAAATGTAAAACTGGCATTTTTACTTTTTAGGCTTTTTCCATCTAACCTAAGAAATTCACAAGTTCTTTTTTTTTTTAAATCAGGCCTACTTGACCACTACTCACTAGCCAGTGATGTGTAATTTGGGTAGAGTTCACCCGTATAGTTTTTATTATATGCTACTGCAATAATTTGTGGCCGTTTTGTATTGTAATTTTTCCTTCTTCTTTTTGTGATTTTTTTCTTTGAACAGTATTTCTTTGTTTTCTTCGGTTCCTTGCTTGTTGTTGTGCTGTCCCCTGTTTTTCGATTTTGATGTGTGAAAAAGGGTCCCCATTTAGTGGGCCTGTGTGCCTGTTCGGGATTTCCCTTGTGCACCACATGTATGTCATTTCTAATTATGGATTTGTGCAATGAAGGTAATAAAATAAAAATATAGAACTTAATTATATTCGGCAATGGTGTCAAAACGCGTCAAAGTTAAACCCGGAACGGAAGCATGGCGAGTTCTACCATTCTGTGTTGCCAATGGTGTGCGTGGGTATACCGCATGCGTGACACTGCACAAAATGGTTCTTCGTATAGCAATTACCAATACATGTATGGTCAACTTTTTTGTTTTTACATTCCAGGCGCTATTTCTCACCGAATTACTCAGAACCATAAAAAACACACTAATTCGTTGAGTATAATATACATGAACACCGTACATGTGTACAGTACATGTAGTCAGATATACATGTACGTACCATGATACCAGTTTAACAAGATCGTTCTTCATGGCAGAAAACTACATGGATTTTTCAAAAAGTCATAACTAAGCAACCACCCAAATTTCGGGTATCACAAACTGGGATAAAGATCAGCATCAGCTTCTAATGAAGGTGTCACGGGACCCGATTTGACCAATCGTAAGGCACAGATTTTAATTTGCCTTTCCGATCATGAATTCCGAGTTTAAAGTGTGGCTCTAACCTTTTATTACTATTCAATCCGCTTACAATGTAGTAGTTGATCTATCATAGATAATAATATAAATATTTACGAAAAATGTTACGAACCATTTTTTGAAAAGCCTGCGGAACGCGAAATCAGAAAGGGCGGAGTTACGATGGTGTTCGGAAACGTTCGGGTCAGCTCATTGTGACGTCTCAGTAAGGAAACCCCCGCAGAGCAGAGAGCTGGCTATATTGTTTGCAATGTCTAGTACCCCAGAATCACACCGTTGTAAACGTACGCCACGCGCATAGCTCAGACAGCAGAGTGATGGATACAGGTTCGCTACCAAAGTCACGTGATCTCCTCGTTTTAGTTTTTGAGCTCGAAGTGCTTCGGAACGACTTATTTTGTCGTTTTTTTTACTAGTGTTACAAAACGGATAATGATGAAGTAATATTTTATTTTGAATCAGAAGAACTTGTTTTATATAATACATACATATATACTGTTTCTTTTTGCGTGATCAGTAAGAGCCGCACTTTAAGCTTGCTTTTTGTATATTTAATACCTGTATTCCTGTAAAATATTTCATTCTGAAATGCTATCTGTTAGATAATTATAAATGCACTATGATGGATCAGCTGATTTTAATTTTAACAATCAAAATTGTACAATATACAAACGTGCACAAAATGACCTATAAAATAACAATCTTTATTCAAAGATTTCTCAAAAATGTTGAATCATCAAATTTAACTAATAGTCCAGGCATTATTTGATATGACCTCAGACAAATTGCAACAGAACGTGTCTCAACTGTTTTCTGCTCTTGGAGGTGTGCACTATAACATATCAAAACTCTTAAGGAATCCTGGTGGTGGAAGGTACCATGGCGGCCATTTTTCAAAATGGCCGCCATAAAACTGAGATTTCCCTATATCTCCACCTCTCAATAACACAGAGCTTTGATTTTAAGTGCTAAACATACATTTTCAGGGTCAAGGAATCAAATGAAACACATTTCGATAAGGTCATAATTATTATAATACTGCATGTAGTTACCATAGCCTCAGAACATAGCCTCAGACTACCATAGTCGATACATGTTCAGAAGCATTGATCAATCTTCCTCAACAAATTTAGTCATCGTCATCACTGTCACATGCAACTTGGGTTGAGTTCGTACATGCCGACCCTCTACAGTTGCCACATGCAGCTGAGCACTCTATGTCGTGCTTCTTGCAGGTGCACTTCAGGCTGCTGCAGTCTGTCTGGCAGTTGCAGCGGATCATCTTGAGGAGCTC
>JAVCKS010024343.1:0-13346 GCA_032273685.1 Pteraster tesselatus | reverse complement strand
GGACTTGCCGGTCGGGATGGGACTTGCCGGTCGGGATGGGACTTGCCGGTCGGGATGGGACTTGCCGGTCGGGATGGGACTTGCCGGTCGGGATGGGACTTGCCGGTCGGGATGGGACTTGCCGGTCGGGATGGGACTTGCCGGTCGGGATGGGACTTGCCGGTCGGGATGGGACTTGCCGGTCGGGATGGGACTTGCCGGTCGGGATGGGACTTGCCGGTCGGGATGGGACTTGCCGGTCGGGATGGATCTGGGATGGATCTGGGGGTTGGGGTTCATGATGGGACTAGGGTTGGAAAGGGGCTGTGGGGGATTGGGAGAGGAATTGTCTGTTTTGTTTTTTTGTTCCTCTGGTATATTTTGTTTTTGCTTTTTTCCCTTTTAGCCATCTGCTGATACAATCCCTGTGTGTCGTGATTTCAAGGCAGGAAACTGTAAAAGGCCCAACTGCAGATATGCACATGTTATGGAAGGTAGGTTTGTTAAACAAGAATGGTTCCAGCGATTACCCAAGGCATTTTATTTGAAGTAATATTCATGTGATATTGTTGAATTAGTGGGGAGAGTGCAATCTAGTGTTATGCACTATTTCTCAGTCGTGGTCGTATTTTTTGTTTGGTGTTCTCGCTTTATACCTTCCTATTTTTATTACTGATTGTGATTGCTTTCGGTCAGTACTTGTTTAGTCACCCCTCAACAGAAGTTTCTGCACACTTGACTGGTTGACCGAACTGTTCTGTAAGATGTCCATGATTTGACGAGATTATGTTCTATGTTGATGTCACTGTGTGTTTAGTACCATGACTCAGGAATAATGATCGGCTGATTATTACAAACATTGTGAAACAGTCACATTTGTTGTTAACCAATAGAATACTGGGAGAGTGATGATGATTATGACGATTACTGATTGTAATGTTTGGAACCAGTAGGTGTAAGATAAGAGCAGCCACGTTGGAAGATTGTTTGGGACCGGTTGTCATCAGCGGCGGCACTACGTGGGGGCAAGGGGGGTCAAATGCCCCCCCAGTTATTTTTTTTGCCCCCCCAGTTTGCCCCCCCAGTTTTTTCTCCGATGGCGGAAATTGAGTTTAATCCCAAACCATTGCACCCAATTTTTTACAATGTTGTTTGCGCTGTAAATAATAAACTCAATTTCATTCATCATAATTAGCTGGCACCATCAAAAAAGCCCAATACACTTTCCATCTCCAGCAATGTTAATAAAATGTGGATTTATTTATCTGTACAAGCTTGGAAACTTGCTATAAATAGAAATGCATTGTCTGCCCAAAATCGCAAGCAGCCATTGTACACGCAGTTCGCGCATCACGTCAAATCTACACAGTACAAAATTTCACTATAGATTTTTTTTTTGCCCCCCCCTAAATTTAAGTTTGCCCCCCCTCTTGCCCCCCAGATTAACAGGTCTGGTGCCGCCGCTGGTTGCCATGCCAACTGACGTACCACTTCCGTACTCTGAATAGGAGAAAAACAATTAAAACGGGCATAAACCATTGTTAGAGGACAATAATTTACAATGTTAGTGGTGACCTGTAATTTCCATAAATTGTTTACTTTCTCCTACAATTTTGGCTAACGAAATTGTATATTTTGCACTTTTTTTTCTGAACCTCTCTCACTCGACTCCTTTTCTCACAGACTACGTAGAAATAATAGACGGCAAAGTAACCCTATGTCGGTACGCCGCTCAGAGCCGGTGTACGCGGCCAAAGTGTAAATTCTACCATCCGCCAACATCTGCCCCTCTAGCAGTAATGGCGCCCGTTCCCCTAGCAGCATTACCAGCGCCAATCGTCACGTCAATATGATGAATCTCAAAAACCAAAATCGAGCTTCCACGAAAAAAAAAAGGAAACAAAAAAATAACTAAAAAACTGAAACCCGCCGTGGATCATTCCAAAGAAATCTTTTAAAGAAAATGTGTTGATAATTATTGAACAAGTGTCTAACTTTTTCTCTTTGTTTTTCCTTTTGTATTCCTATAAAAATAATAATAACAATAATAATAATATTACTGATAATAATACTATTTCTGTTAACACTATATTATGGTGCCGTTTTTACAAAAGGCGGTCAGATAACAGTGTGTTGTTTTTACTTGTAGAGAAATAACATGTTGACAAGTTTGAGAACGTTTTTTTTTTAATGACTTTACTTCTAAGTGCAATGTATTGTGTATGTGATACGAAGACCAAACAAACGAACGAACGATGGTTTTTAGAGGCTTGGACAGGTTTTTACTCCAGTAGGGCACTTAAAAAGAGTTTACTTGACTGAAATGTCACTGAAGAAAATTCAAAACAAAACTTGTAAAGTTTGTAAAGTGTGGAGCGAGTTTTTTTTTCAAGAAAAACCTTTTTTGCCAAAGGATTGTTTTATGATTTAATCCAAAAAAATACATTTGGAAATTTATCAGAAATGATCTGGCACGTCAAACGTGTGTGTACATTGAAAGTCCAAGATTTTAACATTAACAGAGCAAAAGGGAATTAGGATTGTTCACATTAGCAGCTGAAAAACAAAACGAAAGTTTAACTGATTTCCAACTACGACCAAATGAACGATGTTTCAAATTGCTGCAGCTAAATCCCCCAATTAAACAATTATTGTTACGAACAACTTGACTTTTTTATGCCGTGGATAACGGCATGTGTACATAATCTTAAAGTTATGTATTTGATTTATGTCATCTGCTAGGCGTGCTGGGTTGCATGATAAACAGTCATATGTAGTCATATGTAAACAGTCATATGCAAACATATGTCGTACAGTACGCCACGCAACAATTTCTCCAGAACCTCATGGCGCAGTGATATGTTCTTTGATTTGTAAACATGACTGGTGCATGTGTCACCTACCCCCCCCCCTTCTCCCCCACCTCCCCCCCACCTCCCTCCCCCACCACCTCCCTCCCCCACCACCTCCCTCCCCCACCTTTAAAATGAATGAACTACCGTACACTAAGATAGACTTTTTACAAATCTTTTTTTCTTAGTATTCACTTGTCTTTTTACCGAAGTAATGAAACTACTTTAAACAAACATCTGCACTTGTTTACGGAACTATTAACTACTGCAACTGGCGTGAAGCTGCATATGTCACAAAACCAGAGGTTTAGAGTTTGTTCTTTAAAGGAAAAGAAAGTCCAGCGACCGCTATATTACACTTTTTGAGAATTAGGATTACAGCACATGACACTATCCACAGCTTTTTTTGTAATGGCTGATGATCTCTGCAGATATTTGATTGGTTGAAATAAAATGTGGGACAGTGCTTGGGCTTGGTGAATAGATATTAGCTCCGCTGGTGATTTCTTGATTGGACGAGGGTGCTATATCATTCACATGGACTATCATTTGGATTATAATATAAATAATTACATGGTTCTATCTTTGCAGATTTGGCAGTTTCCACCAAAATTAATAATATCCATTCTAATACTAAACAGCATTTACCATTTGTCATCTTGCTGCGTGATATGGGTATGGGCAGCCATTCAAATGTGCTATTGCTTTTTTTTGGTTTCTCTTTTTTTTTAATGGCACTGTACATTTGTAGCATGTATTCCATTTAGTATTGTTTTGCCATATTATATTCATTGGTGCTCATATTCAGCAGGTTCTAAAGTCGTCAATATTCCTGTGTTGTAGGAAAGCAAGCTAAAATGGCATTTAACAGACCTTTAACGTTCCAATCTTAGCTATATTTGAAGAAGGGGAAATGGGTAACCACACGGACCAAAACAGTTATAGATCATGAAGTCCCACATTGTGGGACTTCAATGTTCATCAGACTTACATCTATACCAATAAAAGGTAGCTTGGCATGGGCCTTGCTGAATCTAAAAGAGATAAAGAAGCATCTTCTGAAAAAGAAAAAGCTAAAAATGTTGACGAGGTATCCGGAGGGATTTTCATTTTTGTTTGAGCTTTTTTCAAGCTTTTTCTTGTCATTGTTGTCATTTGCTTGTTTTTATAACAATCTTGCTTACATTGCCCTTATGTACCTTCTGTCCCTCCTGTCCTAATCCCCAAATCCCTTCCATAATCCTGACATTCCCTTCCTCATACCCAAATCCATTTCCTAATCCCAAAATCCTTCCTCCTAATTCTTAAATCCCCTCCTATTCCCAAACCCCTTGAAAATCATTTCCTTGCTCCCCAAAATTCCTTCCCTCCAAATCCCTTCCTTATTCCATGAAATCCCCTCCTTACTCCAAATCCCCTCCTTACTCCTAAACTCCCTGCCCATTACTCTACAGAGCAAGTAGAAGTCGTAGAGGGGAAAGTTACGATGTGCCGTGATGCCGTCAAAGGAAAATGTGCACGAGCCAATTGCAAATACTACCACAACTCCTCCTCCTCTTCCTGCTCTGCCGTTTGTCCACCATCCTACTCCACCACTGCAGCCGGCTCGGCTACTGCTGCTGTCGTTGCTGCTGCTGCCGCTGTTGCAAACACTCCGACAGTGGCTTCATGTTCTAAACTGGCTGTTGCTACATATACCATGGCTGCTCAATGAACACCCAAAAATACCACTCCTTTCAACCAAACAACAAAAAGGAAAGAGCGGGATTATAACTTGGAACCTGTCACTGCGCGTGTGGGTGTCAAGTCATATCGGCCGGTATTCAGTTGTAACGATATATAGCAAGTGGGGTTTCGACAACCCATACACCATACACAGCTTGTGAAAAAACATGAGTTGTAGGCCTGCTTTACCATGAAGGAGAATTATACATTGCGGAAGTATAAGACTCTTGCTCAATCAACTTTGTTATTAATCTAACATTACATTATCTACCAAGACAAATAATCCAAACAGTGATCACCCCATTTCGATTGTCAAATTTGACTGAACGGCAACATTGTGCGAATTGACGCTCACTGTGTTGTGTGGTGACAGGTTTGCATGTAACCCTGCTCTTTTGCTGGTTTTGTTACCTCCCTGCCTGATTGTACCCGCACCATGATCCCTCTTCTCCTGTATTTTTGTTTTTCGTTTCTCTTTTGCTGATGCTGGCTATTTTATATGGCTATCATATTTATATGGCGGTCTGCTCTTTAGTATACAGTTCACGTAGCTCTGCTGGCAACTTTGTGTTTAACGTTCTATTGGAAAATGTGAATTACGTTGTATGAAAACGTATGTTTGGAAAAGTATCATTTATAACAGGGAATGGGTAAAAACCAGTCCTACAGTTGATTTTAAATTCGGGAAAATGTCCTGCCCCAGAGTTATTGGCTGCAATAACTGTTACCGTCGTGGCGGGATTGTTGGTTCCGATATAGAGTTTGGATTGGTTCATCCAATGAAACGGCCCTCTTACGCTGGTCTGATGGAATTTTACGGCAGGGCTAAACGTGTTTGCTACATTCATTTCTGCTTGATTTAAAGGCATGAGTTTAATCGCAACGCTGTGTGGATTGCATTTAAAGAGCACATCCCCAAATGCCATGTTTTGTTTTTATTATTAGTCGTACTGGCATTTAATCTCTATATCCCTGACGTCATTATGTAGTGTTCATAGAATGCGTATAGTAGTATCGTTAGCAGACTATATATTCGTATCATTTAGTTAACCACACGAGAGCCATGACCTAGGTTCGGTATAGGCGCTATAGTACACTGTGTACTAGCAAACTATAGACCAATCCGTTGTAGACAATGCAGTTGTGTAATGAAGGTCATACTGGGTATAGGGGTAAACCCACGGGCATGCGTCCAAACGGTCACCTTTACCTTTGGTACCATGGCGTTCTATATGCCATTTTTTGGCCAATCAGTTGAACGCTTGACCAATCTGAAATCCCAGAGCATGCAGCGCTAATGTTTTTACAAAGTGCATGTTCTGTATACCGTTTGAAATCTTCAAATCTTTGTACTTATTGCGATTTATGTGAAACATTGTACTTAAGTCTTAATTACTACTGCGGATTAGTAAAACTTGAACAGTTAACTAGTAAGGCGTGCTTCTACACTAACTAAATGCAAGGCCTGGCATCCCTTTGGCATAATTTTCTCTAACATTTCCTCGTGGAGTGAATCATTGTGAGTGTAACCGTTCCCCCTGTCTTTTCTCTATGGATTGGTCTATAGTATGTGTTTTGCACATCGTATGATGGGTGCCAAAGGGGTGGAGCTGTGTGAAACCTCAAAATATCCACAAAATTCAGATCCTCTTTTTTTTCTCTTTTGTGATAACCACATGTTATGCGTACATGTACAATCCACATTTTAGCTCTTGGTGTCAAAGCATACATCCTTTCTATCGCTTTATTTTATTAAGAAAATAAATGATATCGTACGCATATCTACTTACAATCTGCACTTTAGATCATACCTACAAATGTGTATTCATTTGAAAAGCACTTCACTTTCTGTCCATCTACAGTACAAAATACACATTTCCTTCGGATTTGTTCTAATGGTGCTCTCTACTCGAAACTGAAATCAAAGTTTTTTTAATAAAATATTTCCGTTTGTTTGTTTAAATCGTTTGTTTCCGGTACAACTTCACAATAAAAAAAATTAAAAAATACATCACTGTTTTATAGTAAACTTTTTACTCTCCCTCAGATAAAATTCTTCTAAATTTTGTGGATAGTTTGGACATTTGATCTTAGCCGTTTTGTTTGGTTTATTTACTCATTGAGGTAAAATAATAGCATTTCTCTCTGGCCAGTATAATTTACAACCAATTATCAGAGCTGCCAACCTTTCTCTGGGAACATTTTTTGCCACTATTTCAAACAAAATTCCATCTCATAAATCATTTATTTGCCCGGTTGTTGGTGACGTAATTCCACCACGACTGGTTCTGCTTCATTTTGATTCTCATCAGAGTTGTTTCTCTAGGGTAGGTCCTACCGAGAACAGATGTGGTTGTGTTCCCGAAAGCCCTCACCACAATGGACACAAGTAATGATAAATGCTTGCTACATATTGCCTGTATTTAAGCATGTTTACTCCATTGTGCGCTTTCCCACCTTTCCTAGCTAGCTGGCTGTCCATTTGCGCTTTTCAAAGTCGAGACTTGGGGCTTCGTCTTGGGGTCCAATTTCGGTCAGCCAGCACGAAGCCCTACCAGCAGCTGCGCGGCCAGCCCTGAGACGGAGCCCCAAAGCTCGATTTCAAAAGCTCCCTATAATGTCAAACCGTTTGCTTTGTTTGTTCGCATGTCACTAGAGGGCGCTAGTACCATTAGTTGGTGCGCATGTCACAGTTTGAAAACTTCTATCATTTGGTTGCATATTTTGTAGGCCTACAGTCAGTTTATGATTCAGCATTGTATAGTGTTAGTTTCAATAATTAATTTTGCCTTTTGCAATTCGCTAGCTCAATCCACAAACAAAGAGGCGGTAAAATTAACACACAACCCCCCCCCCCCCAACAAAAAATACAAATGGATGCTGAAAAACGTGTTAGCAGCGGCTTTGAAGTCATTTGCCAAACATCATTTTATGAAACCGAAAACCAAGAAGAAAGGCAAATTACATGTATAAGGAAATACAAATGCACTTTCGCTTCAAAAAATGTGTGGTATGGCTAGATGAGAATGATTAGTATATTACAGCACCCTTTGGTGACACAATGTGATGCATTTGACATCAGCCAATGCAGCAAGTGCAATATGTTCTATTTTCTATGTCCAAATTGGCATCATACGGTCTAGGGGTGGGGAGGGGTATAGTTATAATGACAACTGTAAATATAACTATGCCCCACCCCTAGACTGTACGATGACAATCTGGACATATCAAAGCAGTAAACAAAATTGCGCCTGTAGCAATACAAATGTTATTATTTCAAGAACATATTTGGGGCTTTGTATCTACAGAAATTGTCGGCCATTGCGAAAGACCTATTTTGATTTTGTCAATTTTGAATGTTCCAGATCTCTGTATAGCTGCGTAAATTCCATTTTGGCTCTTTCCTGTTTGGTCAGGTTTGGTTAGTTCAAACAAACACGAACAGATGGAAAAAAAACGAACATTATTTTGCCTAACAATTTGAAGACTGGAGAGAAAGAAATGCCATGCCTCTGACTTTATCTTGGTATTACAATATGAATACTTGGCAATAGTTGCCATACGATTGTGGTTTATAGCAGACCTTGCCATATAGGAGAATTTATGATTGACATGTTTAAAACAAAAACTAACGGAGCCTTGCTCCCTAAAAACTACTAATAATAATAATAATAGGATACTTTATCTGAATATAAGATGAGTTTAGACGTAATCTTTGTAGATTCATGACTTATGTCATAACTATATTATGTACTTACAAAGTTTTTTGTATATAATGTGTGAGGTCACGATATTTTTAGAAAAATCTTTTCAATTTTTTTACGTTTTTTTTAGTGGTGTTGTTTTTCTTCAGATTTTAAAATTTTTACTTAATATTTTTAAATTGATATTAATCGTAGTGTCTTCATTATAAATCTTTGGTGCCGTCTTTATCTCTGTTAATTTCTTGTTTTATTTTCAGAGGAAAAACAGTGTGTGCCGTTGTTGATTAAATTTCAGACGATTATCAAATTTGTAAAACTGTTGTTTCAATATTGTTCAACAATATTATTAGTGAGTAGTTACTGTATAATTTTTAATAACAATAAACAAAATACAGGGTGCCCACAATCCTAATTAACTAACTGTACTTTTTGCCAAAGTATTGTGGGATTGATACAATACATTGTTTAAAAAAGATTACTTACTTGAATGAAAGTGTGTGTAACTGTTTTTGTTGTTTTAATCCACTGAACACACTTTAAAAAAAAATTGAAGGCATGTTAGTTATAAAATAAAACTTATGTTGATTTGTTACTGAAAACAAATATTAAAAGATACCAGGGTTTCCGTGTTTTCCTTCGTTTTAAGAAAAATGCGGGCATTTCACCAAAGATATGTACGATGGATTTTTTTAAAATATTGTATCCTAATTTAGATCCTTCGAGGAAAATTGCTTAAATTTACTAAAACTGACTGAAAAATAATAAAAATCGCAACTCATTAGCAGTGCCTGTATCTTTAAGAAATATAAGAGAAAAAATGGCAAAAATAATGTAGTAAATAAGAATAGTTGTAAAAGCACCTTTGAGGTAAATCATTGACGAATTAGTTAACTAGTAGCACAGTAAGCACGCGTGGCTAAAAAGTAGTGATGTTTGCGCATAGTGTGAAACACAGTGTTTTTATGTGTAAAGTAGTAAATGTAGGTAAGCTTGATGTAATCTTAACCCTTTTAAATCTATAGTTATTGAAAAATGGAGAGTTTGCAAAGAAAGGGTGCAAATGATTTAATCGGGTTTGTAACTTGGTAAATTGCTTGGCTACATTTCGTATAGTGACTAAACAGCAATGTGCTTTGTTCTGAGGAGTTGTTGAAGGGAATATTGTACCAATATCACACAAAAACACCGCCTGGCCATTGCTGCTATTATTGCGAGTATAAGAGTTCTCAAGGTGATTAGAGATAAATAAAGAAAGGTACTTTTATTCCATTTCCTGATTTATTGGTGGGTGTATTTTAATATCCCCAAGACAGAAATTTGCTTTCAAAGTACGCACGAATTTCTCACTAGACATTTTCGAACTTTAGGTAATTACAACTATGAGTGTCGTTAGTGCTTATTCCATGTTTGACCACAAACTCATTTGTTTTCTTCTGAAAACCCTAACCCTTCCGTATCATTTGAAGTCGACCAGAATTACTGGATGTTGTATGTTCTGGGTTATTACAATTCAAAAGGTCTTGATTGAAACCGACATATTGAATTGTTGATTCTCTTGGATGAGGACCGCTGGCCTCATGAGTTACTGATTGAACTTGAGGGAATGAGGATGGTTTTTTACTTGGTTGATTTGAACTGGTTGATTCTGAAGGGTAACGGAGCTTTTTCTTTTGGCTAATTTGCTAAAGAAAAGAGAACAGCCGGGTATAGGGTTAATCTAATTTGTTTTTTAAATAATCAGTGGTGAAATGGAAAAGGCTGCAATGGAATAAAAATATGACCTATTAATGAATATTGCACATTGAGAGAATACTCCTAATTCAGCATGTTATTATGACACCGTTTACAACATTTTAAACAACTCGTATAGAATTGTATTGCAGTATATAATATTAATAAGGAAAAGGACCATTTCACATTAAGTAAATAGTAACAATGCACCAATACGTATATCATACTGTAGATGTAAGTCATAACATATAGTATTCAAAGTTTCACATTTTCGTTTCTGATTTTATCAAAGTGATAAAAATATTTGATAAATACTACTTGTGTCGGTAAGTATATATATTTGTTGTCAGTATTTACTGTATAATCAATTTACACATGACGAAGTCACTACCGGTATACTTGTGCATATTATACTAAGTGCCTGCAGAAACCATTCAAATGCAACTCGGGTGGGAGTCGCACCAGAAAGTGGAACGTTGTGGGTTCGATCTTCATCTGAGGCGCCATTGTATTTTTTCTATAGGCACTCGGTTCACTGAGCCATATAGTGACATCGTTTGATGGAAGGGCCCAGCTGAAGATTTGATCCATTTTGGAGGATGAACTATTTAGGAAACGTGCACATCCCCTATTCTAATTACACATCGTAAGTGTTGCTCGAGTCTTATGTTAAATATAACATTTGTTGTATCCATAATCCTTGACGAACTGAGTTGGGCTCTTCTTTCATTACGTGACTAACACAGTGCATGGTTTAGGCCATAAGTGATTCTTTTGAACTTGTTCAAAGTTGTGAAATGGTTCTTGATTGTAGAGACTGTTTTATTTCATGTCTTGGCTGATTAACAACTTGGGTTTTCTAAGTACGGCGGACACAATGGGATGGTGCTGTTTACAGTGCATGGATAAAACCAGGGTAATACACAAAAACACTCTGAACAGCGCCCTCTTGTTATATCGGCCATACTTCAAAAATACTACCTAGTGTGATCGCGCGACGACCGTCCTGTTGTACATGTAACGTTTACGAGCCAGTTCGTGTCAATTTACATAGGCATGTTGTCAGACCTGTTTTTCTTTGTACTATCAACTTTGAAAGCATATTTACTGAAATGATAAGTTTTTCTGAATTGAAATATTAAAATACATTTTTTTCTTCATAGAATGCAGTCTATCATGTAATACTCTTAACTTTTATAAATTTTTTTTAGATAAACAAATTTTTTAATGCATTCTAATTATTGGAATTTTGTTCCTTTGTTTAATTTGGATGTTAACTGTGTTTTTACCACGTTCTTGTGGTCATTTTATTCTAATTTTGTTCGTATTGATACAAAACTAATTTGCAGTTACTTTTTGTGAATTTTAATGGAATTTTTGTTATCTTCTTTGTTCATAGTTTCATAAAATGTATAAGTTTTGATGTTTTTAAAGAATTATTTTTAATCACCCGGTGATATTTTGTAGTTACCACATAGAACCTTAAGGAGAATAAAAACTTGGTTGTATTGATTAGGTGGCAAAAATACAAGACTGTTTATTCTTGCACTCACATTGTTTCGTCTTCAACAATTCGAACGTTGCAGTACATTATGGAACAATCAGAAATACCGAGTGGAGCCATCTGACCAGCAACAGGATATCCACCAAAGCAGCAGTTTGGATCGTTTTGGATAATTTATTATTAATTTATCCAGATGCCCAACAATCATTAAAATGATTCTTTTTGTTAGAAAAAACAAGAAATGCACCTTAAAAATACTAACCAAGTTTTTAAATGTAGACATTTTAGAAGGATAGATCTTTTCATTAGAGATTCACGTATTAATGTAATTAAAGAAATTAAATTTAACAGTGAGTGTTTGGACCTGTGCGTCCACACACCTAATATACGACAGTACAAATGTTATTCAGAAGAGTTCTCAAGGAACAGGCAGCGTTTAAAGAGTGTGGTGTCACAACATTGAATATCGGCCATCTTTATTACATACTTGTTCGAGAATGATTCTGCATGAGAAGAGCCGTTATAAGGTGGAGTATTATCATCCATCGTAAACAAATTCACATAATATAGGCCCTGTCACACTTTTTTCAAAGTAATTAGTACTCACTAGATTCGTGGATCCAAGAAATGTTTGGGCAAGAAAGAAAGTTTCAGTTTGAGCACGCGTGTATCTGAATTGCTTGTACTAGTAACAGTACTATGTCATGGCTGCAAAATATGCTGCAAGAAATCTAACGACGACCAATGCGTTTTTGTTCTATATTTTAGGGGCTATGTGAGATATGACTATCGTGTGTGACCTTTATTCCTTGGTAGGTTGTACTTGATCGCTAGTATTTGATAACGTCTGTGGTCTACGGAAGTTTAAGAAATATAATTTGTTGCGATATTGCGATATCGACAGTTTCTGTAGTATAAAACAAAACAAAAACAGGAACCACTTAAAGGGCACCTGACAAAAACCGAGGTTCTCGTATTGCCAGTTTAAATAAATAAGGAACTACCGGTATCAAACCGACTGCAACATGGTTTGGCTTGACGTACAGCATACCCAATATATAGTATTTAAATCACCTTTAATTGTAGCCGCTACAGCGCTTTGTGCACAAAACGTCACTGGCAAAACAAATTGTAGGTTCGAGTGTGTTGCATATTCTTTGGCAGCTACAGCAATTTTTGATCTCGACCACTAATTCCCGCACTATTTGTGGGTAGGGTATAAAGACAAACCCCGTTACGTTCCGTCTTATACTTTTTGTTCGTTTAAACTGCAATATGCAAAACACTATTTTGGTTATAGGGCGCTCTCTGAAACCTTCCTGTTCCTTGACACTTTTACATGTTCTCCTGTAAAAGAAAAACAATATATTCACAATCTACACAAATAAAAGTATGTAAAAATTAGTGTAATGAAAATAATTAAATATATATATATTATACAAAGAAACAGGTTTAATGAACGGAAAGGAATGATAACAAATGAAAAGTTGCTATAACGGATTCGTAAAACGTTTCCTGCTATTTGCTGTGTCTGCATGTTTAGAAGCTTTTTTTTTTTTTGAAAGGTGGGGTTTAAAAAAAATTAAAATAATATTTCAAAAACCCTGCGATGGATGTATGCCAATTATATCATAACAGTCTAAAAACAACAATTGAATAAAAATGGTTTTAACAAGATGCGCTTTGTCTTTGTTTTGTCCATCTTGCTTTGTGGTTGATAAAACAGTTCCACAATAAAAGACACTTAAATACCGGAGTATGGAAACATGAAACAACCCGTGTCTGTTTGTATTCTTCTGTTATATGACAATTGCATTAACAAAATGCATAATCCCTTTTCATTTTTAGGTG